>JBBMKC010199320.1:0-14250 GCA_037834085.1 Bipalium vagum | reverse complement strand
TATTGAAAACAACCACCATTGATCAATATTTTAATAAAAAATAAATGTTTACATATTCGTTATTTAATTTTGTAGTACTTTAAGTTGTTAAATTTAATTACCTTACTTTTATTTTTCAAAAATCTTGTAAAATTGAACAAAAGTGTAAACAGATGTGTAATGTAACATGTTAAACTTGAACACCTCTCTAATTTGATATTTTCAACAAGGACACTATGGTGTTCAATTTAAGCAGGTTTCACTGTATATAATTAGTGAGAAAAATTCTTAGATTTTGTCTAGATATTGTTTGCGTTTATTCATTTCTTACTTATAATTAATATAGGGAATTAAAAAAGACTAATTATTAACATCCGTCGGTTTAAAATCCATTTCACTTTACAAAAGTAATACATTTATATCTGAAATGTTTTTTATTGCATTTTAAAATACAGTTTTTAAAAATTATATAAAAACGAAATTTCATTTGCACCAACCTAATATTGGATTGGCAAGAAAGTTCGTGCGCTTTTTAATGACAAGTTAAAATCAAAATATTTTATTGACACAATTTTTTATTCAATTATATGATCATCATCATTATTAATGATCTTTCACCATCTTCCCGCCAAGTTCATGATGCCAAGTTCGTAGAACTCCTAGGCTTATTGGCAAAAAAGTGCCAATGTACTTACTGACAGACTCATTATCATTAAATGTTTTCCGTTCAAGGTATTTTTAGGCGACGGAAACAAATGAAAATCGATAGGAACCAATATTTAATACATATACTAAAACTGATTTAATTCTAAATTAAAAGAATTTAAAAGATGGAAATAGAATTATTAAATTTTTATCTACATTGATCTTGATTACTTTTGGTGATAAAAGCTTTTGGAGCTGCAGACTTCGGTGTTCTTGTTTTGAAAAATTCATCATTAAAATAAATAAATTTTATATAAAAAGATATTTAATAAAATAATATCTTTTAAAAGCAAAAGAATTATTTTTTTTATTTGTGAAGGATTAATGGAATTAAAATTAATTTTTAAAAATATTTTAGTTTTGAAACAGAAAATTTTAATGATTTTTAACCCAATGAAATACAATACCAAATAATTTATCAAAACTAAGTTCACAAGTGTATGAGATAGACCGAGTGTCGATGATGATCAAAATTTATGTTGAAGAAATGTTGATGAAAATAAAGAACGACGAGAAACAAAGGTATTCTAAAATATTAATCAAACTGTTGAAGTAAATGATCAATAAATGTTCAAATATATATGTTGATTTTAGTATCATAGATCCCAATTATTGTTAATGACTTTGCTGGTAGAGTGTACTCCCAGTTTCCATGTTTTCCGGCATCATTCACATAAAGAATTTGAGGGAAAATATAGCTCGTTTTATTAGGCCAATGTTTCGCGTAAAAGCATGTTTCGTCAGAGTTAAAAATGCCCAAAACACCATCATCATTAGGACATCCATTAGAATTCAGATTTATATAAAAGTTTCTATTAGGTTTTCTGAAACCCTCAATGCTAAAATAATTGTATGTACTTCCTCTCAAATTTTCAATGTTCCATGGAGAACAGTTTATCAGATTCTTTTTGTCAAACCACGACTCCATGGTGTTTCCTTCATTCACCTTAAACAGTAAATTTGCAAAAATTTCATTCTTGTAATTCTCAATAGAAATATCCATAAAAAGTGGTTTTAAAATCTGCCATTCATCCAATAAGGGACTTCTGAAATTCTTCAACTTATATTCATTAGTATTACATTCCTGTTCAGCTCCATTCATGTAAAATGAGTATGGATTTATTTTGGAACCAGAAAAAATTCTATACAAGGTAATTCTGCCTCTTCTCCTTTCATAAATTCTGTGATTACAAAATTGACCAGACTTGGACAATTGGGAATTCTGAATGTGACATGAACCGTTCTTAATTATGAAGAATTGTCTTCGCATATTAAAACTTTGAGATCCACATTGAAAAACGTCTTGCGACATGACTAGAAGAATGATGTAACAACTTGAAAAATATAATATCTGAAGCATTCGTATTTGTGACTATTTTTTATTTCATCACTGAATAAATATAAAATAATATTTTATACAAACTGTTCCGCAGTTGAAATAAAATTAGAACGGAATCAGGAAGTTATCTATTAATGGTTATTGTTTCTTACAAGACATTAATAAACATTGGATGTTTTATTCTTTCACACCAGTTGCAACTCTTAAATAAATTGTTTAATCTGGAAAGGAATAATTTATGGTTTTGTTTCTTGGTTATTTATAAATATTTATGAAACCAATTAAGAAAAAAATAATTGATTAAAAATTTATGTTATTATTTAATATTAATAATAATATAAATTTATACTAAATAATAATTTCTTAATACATTTCCTATTAAATTATTTTTATATTTTATTTATTTTATAAAAACCTTGTTTAAAATAAATAAAAAAGTGAATAAAATCAATAGGTAAAACAAATTTTTGCTTAAAAATAATAAAAAATTGTAATTTCCAAATATTAAATTGTATCAAAAGTTTCCACGAATTAGAAATTCACACAAACTACAGTGCTGAAAAAAAGTCATGTTCACACCAAAATAATATAACAAAATAATAGAAAACTTGATATTTATTTATTTTTATATAAAAATATTCAAAAAAATTTAATATTAGTATACATAAAATTGGAATTTCGCATGCACCGTCAATGTTTTGTTTGCACACCTTGGGATTCAATAACTTCCCGTACACGCTGTGGCATGGACTCCACCAAGTTGCGAGTTTCCCTTGGATTGATGAGCTGCCAAGCATTATTTAACTCGTAAATGGTTTCTCTAGATTGCTTGATTTCTTTCCTTTTTTTATAAGCATATTTTATTTTTCTAAAAATAAGAACCATTATTATGTGTATTTTGCTATATTTCGGTAGAATTTTTATTTGTTCACTGTACCATTCTTTTGACTTTGAAATAAAAAACGTCCAGCAAAATTTCTCAACTTTTTCAAGATTAACAAACCACTGTCTTTTCAAAAGTTTTCCATCTATATGAAAAATGCAAAATCTGAGGCACTAGGTCTTGAATATAAGGATGTTGAAACAAAAGTTCAATTTAATCAAGTGTAATTTAATAATAATAATTTATCTTGCGTCAAACGCACCCGTGCGCTGGAACATTATCATAATGATAAAGCAGTTGTTTCTATATTGATTAAACTTGGATATTTTTTTTCAAAATTTCATTTATTCATTTACTTTAAAACTCAGCATTCACAGCACGACCAAGTGTTACAAATTTAAAAGGATTTAAACCTTCATAATTCCACCAAACACTGCTCACTACCTTTTCTTAATTCAATTCTTTTGGACACTTGTTGAAGGAGGTTTATTATGTAACATCTAATATTTGCTTTTCTCTTAATTAATAAAATAGATTCATTTTTCATCTTCGTCGCCAAAAGCGGCCACTATAGGATTTTGCGAAAGATATTTTTTACAGATTTTCAAACACTTTTAAGCCTGACGTTCCGATAAATTAAGAAAAATTAAAGCTAAACAAAGCTATTAGGAAACCAACAAAGAAAATTACAAGAGCAACTCAGTTAATGGAATTCGACGAAGAGTCACAAAATTTACTATCAGAACTTAGAAATAATCAATATTTATTATTGTGAATGAGGAGCTTTAATAGTTCTGAATATTTATTTTTTTCCGTGTAACATAAAATCGATGGTTACAATTTTTATTTTATAAATTTAAATCGCTTTCTAATTCTATTTAAAGAAAATTAATAATTTAAATCAATGGTTCTCAACCAATGGATTACAATCCAAAATTGGATCGCATTTTATTTTGTGGAGTTGCGAGAATATAGCAAAATAGTATCATCTGTGTAGTTTTTAGTGTTAAATGTCAAATGGCAGAGTTCTTCAATTTATTTATGAAAGCACCATCAGGTCCCAAAGCTCGGTAGAAACATGAACACAATCCTTGTAAGAAAAGACACGCAAAATTCTTTTTTTCGTTAAATTTTTAAACATTAACTTTGTTATTCAATAATTTAAAAATCAATTACAATCTATTGCAATTTTAAATAACTTAAAATATCAGTTTCACTTTTCTGATAGTCCTCAGTTTCCAGATTTGTTTTCATAGCTCTCATCGGTCTATGAGATCGGTCTGTGAGATCTGCCACTAATGCAGAAAGAAAATTATTTACTCACAAAGCTCTAACATTGACAAAGTTAATTAACTGTGAGACCCATTATCAGATCAATTATTAAAATCCCGCTTGCATAAAATAGAATAAAAGATTTTTTTCTACTCCTTACACTTTAGGACAAATTGGAAGTACATCTTTCTTAAATGCATAACCATACCTTTAACAGTCCTTCAAATAAACTCTTCTCTCTTTTGAGTTGATATAATATTACTGTGCTATTACCTGATTTAGCTTGATGATGAATAAAGTTCGCAAATACCACACTCCTCTCTTTTAGGTCCGATCTATTCTTAGACACTCTTTACTTTGTAGCTTACTACTATTTGCGATCATCTGCAATATACACTCGGTGACTTAAAATTGGTACCAAAAAATAAAAAAATCAATGAAAATTTAAAGTTTAGTTTTTTGACAATAATTTTTATTTTATCAAAACTAATTTTAAATAAATATAAGGTTTATTAACTTTATAAAATGTAATAATATAAAATAATTTATAAATTATGCAATTTATTAATTAATTATTTATAAAATCAATATATAAAATAATTTAATAAATCGATATTATCTAAAAGTATTTAAAATCAATTAAAAAATTATTTTTTATTAAATTGAATGATTTTTGTTTGTGTTGTTTTAAACTTTTCCATAGTTTTTGGTAACGGTTCAAAATCAAATTTGTTAATTTAATAATTAAATGTATATTGACTATGCAATGTGTATATATTTCGAGAAAAAGATAAAATGAGTAATTATTTCACTTTGTTTCCAACATTTTTTATGAAGAACATTAACTTTTTTTTAATATTAAATTTGTTTTCTGAATATTTTCAGACAATATCGATTTATCAAGCGACCATGAATTGACTAGTGCACAAATTCAAGAAAATTTCCTCACATACTGTCGAAATGGAAATTATAAACAAGTCGTGTATCTGTTTGATAAATATTTTGATAATCCCGGCTTCGATCTCAACTGTCGTGATAACGATGGAAACACACCATTGATTCTTGCCGCGCGACAAGGTCATGGAAGCATAATTCAGGAAATTTTACGTTTTATTCCCGATATCAGTTTGGAAAACAAAAAAGGCCACACGGTCATGCACCTATCAACGATAAGTATTCAGAAAATGATCTTTGGATCTGTGAGTACTTGCATCAAATGTTCCGAGAGATTGTTTTGCAACGCTTGTTGGCTGGGTAACGCAGAGATCGTCGATCGAAACTTGAATAAGGAACAAAATCGCTTGAGTCCTAGTCTGACAAATTTGGACGGAATCAATTGTTTCCATTTAACAATCAAGAACATGGAACTGCTTGAAGGTATCTCGATAAAGATCAAATGGTCCTATAAGCCTGCACAAGTCCTTCAATCTTTACTGAACCACTGGATGGTTCATGTCGGTCTAAATACGCGACTTTTGCACATGGTAGCGTCCAAATGTTGCAATAACGCTGTTGAAACCACCAGGGTTCTTTTGAAGAAAAACTTTTCCATTGATGACCAAGATGAATACGAATTCACCCCAATCCATCATGCCGCCCGATATGGTAACACCGGGGTGTTGGAACTACTCATTTCTAAGATCAGTAATCACTGCAAAAACGAAATCCTTGACTGTCCAGGAAAAGCGGGCAATACTGCTCTACATTTGGCCGCTATCGAAGGTCGTGAAGAATGTGTACGTATTCTTCTGAAGAATGGCGCTGTCATTGATCTGATCAATTCATCGAATTACACAGCAGCACAATGTGCCAAATCTGTCAGAATCAAAAACATGCTCAGTCAGCACAAAAATGGATCGGGTTTTATCAATACTACCAGGGAAAAAGTGATTCTTTTGCCGGAATTACCGCCTTTTGTGCTCAGTCGTGCCAATACCGGTTTGGGACATGTTGTGTCTTCACATTCACGAATCGTCTTTCATCAGTCTGGGAAGAAGTCGGCCGAACCCACAATACCTACTTTCCGAGAGAAATCAATGTCCAACCCCGAAATGACTCAAGAATTTCAAGAGATATCCATGATTGAAGACAGTTCACCGCGAAGGTTTCCACTTCTTTCTGACGGCTCCAATGCTACCCGGTCTTCAGAGCTATCCAGTCCTTCGTATTGTTCAGACTTTAACAACTCCAGATCGAGACTGGTGCACAGTATTGCATTGGAAAGATTGGCAGAAGAGCACGTTTTTCACGAAACACAAGAAGAATGTGAGAACGCATCTAGAGAAGACCTAGTCGGAGGATGCGAGGTGAAAGTCAAGGCCAGCAATGGAGATTGTGATGGAGGAAAAAAGTCGAAAATCCTAACTCCAGCCATGAGACCGAAACGGGCCGCAATTTTCATCAAGAAATCAGGTAGTACACCCAACGTATCGACAGTGAGAAACAAAAGTGCTAATAAAATGACCGTATCGAGAGATAGTGACAAGAAATCTGAAGCGGCAATGTCTTTGACCAAATCGAAATTGAATATGATTTTTGTAAATAATTCAAAAAAGAAAATCACCAAAAAAGTTACTGAACAAAGAGGACCAAGTGAAAAACCCGTGAAATCTACTACCTCCAAGAATTCGGAGCCGGAAGTGGTTTACGAGTCGGATTTCAACACCGATAGTAGTTCACTGAACGAAGACTGTACCAAAGACAATATTAAATCGATTTTTAACAAAAAGTCTCTCAGTGAATCGGACGACGATGTTGAACAGGAGGATGAACTCAATCAAACTTTAACTATTGAGAGGAGATCGAGCCCTTCACGAAGAGTCGACCAGATTTGTTGGAAGAGAGGTGAACAATTAGGCAAGGGGTCATACGGAATTGTGTGGAAAGGAATGCTGGAAAACGGACAGTACATTGCTGTAAAAGAAATTGCGATTACTGATGAAGACGAATTGTCATCATCGGAAAGCTCACTCAAAAATATTCGTGAAATCAAACGAGAAATCGAGATCTTACAAACAATCAGGCATAGGAATATTGTCAAATACATCGGAACTTGTGATTCCCAGTCGTACATTTACATTTTCATGGAATTCGTGTCGGGTGGATCGATTGCTTATATTCTGTCGAAATTCGGTGGGTTCTCGGAAAACATTATTCGAATTTATTCACGACAGATTGTTTCGGCAGTTGCCTTTCTGCATGACCGGTCAATCATTCACCGAGATCTGAAAGGAGCAAACATCATGGTCACACCAAAGGGGGTAATTAAACTCGTGGATTTCGGTTGTGCCAAAAAACTAGAAACATTTTCATCCAACAGTCGTTCTTTGACTCAACAGTCCCGTTTGCAGGGTTCTGTGTACTGGTTAGCTCCCGAAGTTATCAACGGTGTTACGCACAGCAACAAATCTGACATTTGGAGCATCGGTTGTACTGTTGTGGAAATGATAGCGACCAAACCACCGTGGTCTGAGCTGCATCCATATGCGGCAATGTTTGCAATTGGAACCGGTAAAATGCCCTCTTTCAATGCAACGGAATTCTGTACTTCCAATGGTGATAAGCTCAGCTGGCAAATCAACGAATTCATTGATTTGTGTCTGACAAGAGATATAAATAAACGTTCTTCAGCCTCAGAATTATTGACCAGTGCCTTTTTGAAATGAGACTGGTCTTCATGTATTTTTGGAATATGTCTGATTTCTCTCAAGTTTTTATCATATATAGGTTTCTTTCTAGATTTGTAGGTGATATTGTTTTAAGATTGGTATTTAATGAACTGATTTTAAAAAAACCTTTATCGCCTTTTTCATTCATACATGCTCACCCTCAAGGGATGTAAAGATGTTTAAATTATACTTATAATGTTCTGATCAATAACTTAGTGTAATCAAGGGTAATCTTTTGTTAATGGATGTTGCTTTCTATTGTTTGCTGCGTTAGGAATAAAATAAGAATGGACATATACCCGTGAAAAATTTCGAAATATATTTCAACATATCATAATAAATATATTTTTCAAAATTTTCATTATTTATTTTTATTATATTTAGACATAATGGTTAACTAAGTCCTTTATAAATATTAAATAAATATTATATTTAAATTCACTTATAATTATTGTTTTTAAATTACTGTAGAGTTCGGCTAATCCAATTCACTGCGAACTGAAGACTTTTCTACGGAATACACGAATACCGAATTAACCGAACTTGGTGAATACACAACAACTCAGTATTAAACAATAAACAACTCATAAAATATGTCAGCATTAATTCAGAGTATTTTTTAAATCAATATTACAATATAAAAAATCAAGAATTTATCAATATCATCAATAACATCAATATTTATTAAAATAGGAAGTGAGTTTTGATTGCTTTTGACAATATTCATTTCAGCGTCAATCATCAGAACATTAAATTGTTTCAGATATTCTTCCTTTACATCTTCGTTAAAATTTAAATAATCCTTAATAGTCTGAAATGCAATTAAAATTTTCTCTCAAGAATGTCCTCATTTTCAGTTATCTTTTTTTCAACAGAACTTGTTACACGTACCATAAAAACTATATCAAGATTAACAAAATCTTGAAATTGACCATTATAATTTAAAATATCTCTTAGCTTTTGAAACGAATAATCATAAAATTCTGTCTTTTCGGCTTCTTGTGAATTCGGAATTATCCATAAACCCAACATATTAAAAAAAAATTTAATAGTTGATGCTTGTATATCTTCCCAAGTGGTAGTTGTTAACTAATAAAGAAATTAAAACTTCAATCTCACATTGGTAACCCTCATAATACACTATTCGATAAAATTTTACGCTGAGAACATTTCATTGAATTTCATTTTGATGTTTTTATTTGATGGTTAAAAAATAGTTCAATATTTTGAAGAGATTTTAGGCGCGGATGAGCTTGGTCTTCTATCTAAAATTAAAGCAATTTTTCTGTTTTCCTTTGTTGTATTTAATTTTTTAAGATATTCGCACACATATTTCTTTAGTTGTCCAAGCTTTCTATTAGACTGTTAAAGGTAATTTTCTGACACCTTTAAAACATCTAGGTTTGGCAAATTTACGGACAATCAATAGTAGATACCTCTTACCTGACATGCTAACTGTCAGAAGCACTATAACTCTTTTATTTGATTTTCTATAAAAAAAATTGCATTTTCGTCATATTTTATTGTTTTATTTTGATAAACGTAAGCATTATATTAGAGGCGTATTTATAAATATTATATTAATTTTAAAAAGGTTAGCGAGCCTCGGATGCAAATGGGAAAATATGTAAAGTATATGGAGATGAGGCTTTATTAATATGAGTATGCAAAAAATGGTTCTCCAAATTCAGTTTTCCAAATTCAAATCTCACATTGATCCAAATGCTTTTGAGTCTATTTTCAAAAAGCATCCATCGGAGACGGTTCGGGATTTCGCATACAGTGGTAGAAAATACTTGGTGTAATCTGGGATTTGTTTCGCCACTCAATGTCTGGTTACCGCATAAATTAACGGAGGCCAATTTATTGGCAAGTATATAAATATGTGATTCATTGCTGAAACTGCAAAAAAAACCACCCATTCTTGGTTACTAGTAATGACAAGTCAGTTTTCTATGACAATGTTGGTCGTGGGTTCGTAATGGTGAGTCAACAAAATCGTCAGCAAAGGCAGGAATGTGATGTTAATGTTAATCATGCTTTCCCTTTGGTGCAATTTTAAAAGTATAATCTATTACGACCTGTTATCATCTTGCTAAACGATTAATTCAGATAATGAACTCCAAATTTACAAAGGTCAATAATGCATCCACAAAAAGTCCAAGATTGCAAATCGAAAGGGTTTTGTCTACAAACACGATAATGACAGATATCATATATCTTTGGTCACCCTGAACAAATTATTAGCATTTAGGTGAGATGTTTTGCCTCATTCTTTATACTCACCGGATTTGGCTCCTACGATTATCATTTGTTTGGGTCGCTGCAGTATTCCTAGAACGGGAAAACATTCAATGGCAATGAGTCAGTCAGAAGGTACATTAACACTTTTTTGCCAATGAACCCCAGGAATTCTACGAACGTTGCGTCATGAATTTGGCGGACAGATAGTGAAAGATCATTAATAATAATAATAATAACATATAATTGATTAAAATTGTTTTTGTCAATAAAATATTTTGATTTTTCATTAAAAAGCACATGAACTATCGTGTAACCCCAATATTTATCTTAAAAATATTATTCAACAAATGCTGGTATTTTATGAAACAAATATTATACTTTATCAGCTAATTTACTAAATGCCTTGCAAATGCTAAGGAAACCACTATTAATTGCTGTCGTCATACAGAATTTATTCAAAATAACAACAGTCAGACGGAACTACCTGAAATAAATGATAGTGCATCAAATTATTTAGATGACCTGAATAAATTCCTAAATAAAAATATTAAATTTTCCGATTATTTGACATGTGATGATACCTCGGAAACCACCTCGAATTTATCAACCGAGTCTATTGCAAATTTAATTTCACATTATAATGACAATGAGATAATTTTGTATAAAGATTATGAAGATGAGAGTAACAAAGCAATTTTAACCTGTCTTAGAATGATTCAGAAAGACTTGAATTTTGACAAAGACCTTAAAAATAAAATTCCAATTCAATTAACAAACTGACTTGTGAACTTGAACTTTTATTGAATTAAATGATAGAAAGTACCAAGAAAAATTTATCCAAACTGTAGAAGTGTAACGTTATATTATTAAACTAAATGTCGAAAGATCATACATACTACTGACTAAAGGAATTATTTTCCAATAACATTTCGCTCTCAACTCGTTCAATTCTTTTCCTCATATTTATTTTTGGTGTTGTGAAATCAGCATATATATAGCTTCCTTTCAGTTAAATATTTCTACTGAATCTGTTATACATTGGTATGCACAAATCTGTGAATATGTAAATCTCGTTTAAGCTAAAAATCACCAGGAACTTATTGGAGGGGAAGGAAAAATAGTTGAAATTGACGAAGGGTTGATAACGAAAAGAAAATATATGGTCGAATTCTTCATAATCAATAATGGGTTATTGACGTTGTTTAGCTTAAAAACTTAAGCCAACTTAATTCTCAAATTTTAGTTCATTCAAAAGAATGATTTTTGCATGAATGTTTGAGTGTTTTTTTTTATAATTTTGGTTTATACATCAAAATGAAGCTAATAATACATGATATGATAATAATAATCCAACATTTAACAAAACTTCAAAACTTATTTTAAAAAATTGACAGGTTTTTTAATCAAAATATTCTTTGTTGTTATTGATTACTTTAATCGATCTTAGAGGCAGCTGTTAGATTTATTTTAAAAATTCTGACTGTTTGGAACCATAAAAGCTTTCAAGACATTTTTAGATGACATTCAATGATTGGAAGTTTATATATGTATCTTCTAATATTAAAGCGATGTCTAGTAAATACCCCAGGAGCTCCATAATTTCCAATCCAATCCTCAAAACAGTGTCTTTGGTATAATATTTCAAACAAAACCCACAAAGACAATGTTATTTAAACATTCTCAGACATTTAATTCTTTTCCACTCAAAAATATAAATGTCTAATTTTTAAAATTTAATGTGATTAACCAATAATTGAATCGTAAGAGCAGATTAAACTTACAATTAGATATTTATAGATATTTTCATGTGATATTTTATGGAATTTGCTATCTATTCTTCGGCGAATTTTGTTTCATTTAATGAGCTTAAATCCTTAAAATTTAGGCATAATTTTGATTTTATTGAATGTCTGTTCCGATTTGTGTAAAATTGTGATATTATTTATAAACTTGTTAAATTCAATAAAATTAAAAGTAGCTTTCAGAACGGAATTTGACCAAAATCAAGTTCTTTATGCAAATCATATCGTAATAAAATAGGAGAAAAAAAAATCATGTTTTAATGAGAAAAAATAATGTTGATAATTTTTTATGAAAAATAACTTTATTATTTTGTTTTAGTAAGATGATTAATATTGATTTTTAATCCTTACTTTTTCCCGTCTTCAATATTTCTTTTAATTAATGTCATCATTTAATTTTGATACAAAGGTCATTATAATTATCAAGAATCTTGTTTAGTTTTAATTTTAAAATAGGATTAATATCGTACTCCTTTGAAAATAAGATCTACCTCGAAAGTTAAATCAATCATTTTCAAAATGTTTTTAATATAAGAACCGCTTTGAAAATAAATGTTTCTGTTTTGTTAAAATAGATAAAAAATCTGCATCAAGTTATTTGAAAAATGATGGATTAAAGAGGTTGAAGTTTGGATCTTCACCGAAAAATCGAATGAACAGATTTTCAATCTGTAAATCACTGCTTAAGAAGTCAGAGTAAAAGAGTCACATATATCAATAATGTTTGAACTAGATCATTGTCTATTAATAATGTGCAATCGTGAGCTAATTCAATAATTTTAAGATCATTGGTGAGATGTTTCCTCATTTTGTAAAGCCATACTTTAACACAGTTATCTTTGATTCCCCATATATAATCTAAAACTGATTTAGAAAACAGTGACTTAAGTTCAGTGACATAAAAACTTAAAATAATTTTGTTTTACATTTTTAAATCAAATGGTTTTTAGGACTAAAGCTTGGGAGATTTTTCTATCTTTACATTTCAATAGTTATACGAATGCTCGGAAAAATCTTCGGATTATTTTTATTATAATCAAATGTGTTTTGGCCTAAATAGAAACAATACACTCTAATAGGAAACCAATAAAATTAAACCTCTGTATTTTACTCAAAAATGATATTGACAAAAGAAATCCGTTCTTGAAATAATACAATTTTGGTTAGGAACAATTGTAACACTGGAATTGTCAACGATTTACAAATTATTTAAGTCCCAATTATATTTTGCATTCGGGATACTGGCTAGGGTGTCATGAGAACTGCCAAAATAATCACTTCTCTCAAAGGCTGGGCTGTCCATTTCTGTAGTCATTTGTCTTCTGTTTGCATCATAAGGACTGAAGTCGGGCCTTCCACCAGATCTGTTAAGAAGATGAGAAACCATCACAGAGTTATCTTTAGCTGGATTTGAATCCTGATTCTGTTTTTCATTAAAATTATTGTGCGAAACTCCAAATTGATTTGGCTTCTTTGATGAGCTCATAAATCTGACAGCAAATATTAATTCTTTCTTCAAAAATTTGCCAAAAGGAATCTACAGAGCAAAATATTTAATAATTGAATTAACAAAAATATGATATAAAATAATAATAATGAAAAATAAAATAAAAATCAGTAATAATAAACATCAAACAAGCTTTGGAACAGTTTTCGGAATAAGTAAACATTGATGCAACTAAGTAACACTATTGGTTTAAAAATAATCACGAAGTGTGAAGCGTGACTCATCTGTCCAGATCTCCATTTTTCAGAATTCCATTTTATGTGTCCCATTGCCGAAGTTAAACGATTATCATGTGAATAACACTAAATGGAAACTTCACGGCTGTACGATATGAATCATATACTGCGCTGAAAACTGTCTAGCTGTTTCTATTGGACATTTTAACTCATTTTCTTTAATCCATTCTCTGCCAACAAGTTCCTGTTCCTTTTCATCTTCAATATCAAACTGGTATCTTTCCTTACATTTGATTTCATTGGCCTACCAGATCCACTTTGTCTGTCACAGTTACCTTAACTTCTGAATTGTGTCCTCCATTTTTCAGTTCTTTCGGCAACATCACGAAAGGTCAGCAAGACTTCTAACATACCACACAATCTTTGTTTTTCAAATAAATTTGATTGAACCACTGAAAAAAATAGTTAAAACAGCTAAACTAGTGTAGATAAATGAATTACTTATTGTTGATATCAAAGAAATTTAAATCCCACACTTACCAGGTTGAGTCAAAAGTCATTAGCGTTTTTATTCAATATATTCAATTACAAGAATAACAAAAAAATCACAATCATTCCTCAAAGTACAATCCATCATTTTCAGTTACTTGGAGCCACCTTTGAGTCAATTGTTCA
>JBBMKC010199309.1:0-14251 GCA_037834085.1 Bipalium vagum | reverse complement strand
TTATTATTATTATTATTATTATTATTATTATTATTATTATTATTATTATTATTATTATTATTATTATTATTCTATATTGTACATACATCCAGATAGATGTATCTAGAAGTATTCCAACCACTTTCTATTGAAGTGGCGATCGAAGCAAAATGCGATGTTTATTTTGCTTAATGATCTATTCCCAGGACAATTACTGATATATGAAAAGGGGTCAGATTCTCTAATTTTGTAAGATTGTAATAATATAGAAATTAAATTGAACTTGTAATGCACCTCAAAGAAAGAAGTCAAAAAATTTGTTGATCTCTGGTGATTGTTGATTTAAAGCGAAAAATTAACATCGATCCAATGCGGATATATCATTCCTCATATACTTGAAATTGTTACTAAAGTATTTTGGCTGGTTAGGTTAACTATGGAAGGAAAATCGTTTTAAAATATTATCATATCATTAGACATAATACGAAAATGTCTAAAGAAAAATTTTCAATAATAATAAATATATATAATAAATAATATAATAAGCGTAAGACCCCTGTAACTAGCAAAAATAAAATTGAATTCAATCTACCAATGTGTAATAATGTTTTGTACATGGATGCAGAAAATTAAATGCTTTTAATGTTATCATTAAATGTTTCCATTATTTTCCCAGTTTATTTTTTAAAATGAGTCAAATGAGTATAAAAATAAAAAAAAAAATAATAATAATAATAATAATAATAATAATAATAATAATTATAATTATAATTATAATTATAATAATAGCAATAATGAAACCTAAAATGTTATCTGTCATAAATATCTCTGCTTTCACATGTTTACAGTGAGAAATGAAGTTCCAAAGTTATCTGTTCCCTCTATTCAGATATTTGTCGATATCATTATCTGAATCTTACAAATTGGGTTTCAACTCCATTTTCAGCCCACTTCTGCCGTTAAAATTCCATTTACACTTGCTGAAGCAATCTTCACAGATGATTACATCCGCTGTGGAAGATCATTCACATGAAAGTCTTGCATTTTTATCAAAGATAAACTGAAGCCTTTTACTGCCAGTGAAGATTCTCGGGTAGCCTTTTGCAAATGATAAAATAATAGTGGGACGGAAAATTGTTTTACTGAGATAAATTAATCAGATTTGTCATTCAAATAAATTCTAACCAATGTTTAGAAGAGATTGTTCTTGTTATTTTATTTCATTTAATCTTTTTAATTATGCCTTCCTTATTAAATCTTTTTAAACTAGGAGACAGTTTAGTTTTCTCAGTTCAAAAAGATACGTTTGCTCGAATCTTTATATGAAATCAATCAATTTTCCACAATTGTAATTGACATTCACAAATTAAAAAGGTCTACAGATTCCTTTATCTGTAATTTACATATTATAAATTGATTATGTTATCTATCATGAAAAATTATTTAATTATAAAAGATAATTAAATAATTGTCCTCGACTCATTTTATCCAGATGTTAGAAAAGTAGTTTATTTTAAAATAATAATAATAAAAACACAGTTTTAAATAATAATTATTAATTAATTCTTTATTATTGATGACAATGGAGAAAATATTAATTTTATTATTAATAATACATTTTATATTATTTAATAATAATTTTTCATCAAAGCTAAAGTTCTGCCAATCTGTTAATTATTTATTTTCAAGAGTGAAATTGAAGACTTGAATATTCAAACAATTTTCCGTCAATAGGAAAATAATTGGAAAATTTATCCATTAATGTAATCCATGTAGATTTATATAGTAATTAATATCAAATTAAAATACGAGAAAATAAAATTATGGATATAATAAATTTTATTACGAAAAAATTTATTAGAAATTCAGCAATAAATCAATTTTTTATATTATAATTACAAATTAATTTATTCAAAAATAAATCAATTAATTTTGTTATAATAATATCGCACAATAATAAGCGGCATTCATTAATCAATAATATTGTTAATAATTAAAATATAAAGTAAAAGGATAAATCTTCTTTAACACATTGAATGTATTAATTAAGTCAATGTGCTTAATAATAATGAAAATATTTTTGAAAATAAATAAAAATATTTTATATTTTATTTGAATTTATCAGAATCTTTTTACTATTTATATTGATATAAAATCAATAATAATTAAATAATAATAAATAATTAAGTTTTTAATGAGAATTTTGTTTGAATTTTATACAATGACAAGTAAAAGAATTAAAAATAAATAAATAAATAATGGATAAATAACAAGAATTTTTATTTTAAATTTTAGTATTTACTTGTAAAAAAGGCGTTACTTTTTGTTTTCATCTCAAAAGAAAGTGCTATAGAAAGTCATAGGATGCTTTCAAAAGCTTATGGCAACCATGCTATATCTGAAACATACTGTCGAGATTAGGTTTGGCGATTCAAACTTTAATTTACAGGATACACAATGTCTAGGTCAACAAAGAACTTTTCAGATGAAGATTTGAATAAGATGTTGATAAAAGATCCATCCAAAACAATTGAAACAATGTCAAAAGTCATTGATGTAAATAAATCTACCACAAGCAGAAGATTAAAAGCGATTGGATACGAACAGAAAGAAAAATGCAAATAGTTGCATCATTAATTAAAAGAAGTCGATATCGCAATACGATTAGACAATTGTCAGACGCTGCTCAGCAGGCATAGGAAAAGTACATTTTCCATCTCATTAATATGAAAAATGGATTTTTATGAAAACTATTGGGTTGTCCGGAAAACTCGTTCCAATTTTAATATACATAATTAAAACAGTTTTTATTATAATAGATAGATAGAAAACATGACATAATTATATATATTCTGAATGGTAAAAGATGCTTTATTTAAATATTGAAAAGGTATTTGTTTAAATATTCATCTAAATTATTGAACAAATTCAAAGATGGATACAAATAAAATACATTTTCGCCATTTAATCCTCTTCTACTACCGGAAAGGTAAAAGTGCCGCAAAAACAACAAACAAGATATGCGGTGTTTATGGTGAACTAGCAATATCTGATAGAGCTGTTTGGAAGTGGTTTGCAAGATTTAAAGATGGTGATTTTTGCCTTGAAGATCAAGAACGAACGGGGAGATCGAGAACCACTGATTATGATGAAATTACCGCGCTTCTTGAGAAAAATTCAAGCCATACCACACCTGAATTAGAAGAGATATTAGGTATCCCAAAAACCACCATACACGAGAATTTATTGAAGGTTGGATTTATTAATCGTTTAGATGTATGGATTCTAAATGTTTTAAGTGAAAAATAACCTGATGAATCGTATTAACATCTGCGACTTAAATTATAAACGCAACAAAGTAACACCGTTTTTGAAGCAATTGATCAACGGTCCAACGGAAAACATCCTGGGGAAAGCCATGTGACCACCAAGAAAGTGTTTGGAGCTGGGTTGGAAAATTCTACATCATCCTCCATATTCTCCAGACCTTGCATCCATAGATTTCCATTTATTCAGGTCATTGCAAAATTTACTTAATAGAAATAACTTAATCTCCTTGGACAATATCAAAAGTCACTGGGATAATTTTTTCGATGAAAAATCTAAGACATTCTGGAAGGATGGAATATTCAACTTGTCTGAGTTTCCAATAATAATTAATAAAATTGAGACAAGCATTGCACGGAAAACGGCAAGACTATTTCAACAAAAATGAGACGGTGTTGTTATAGGATGGAAATGCTCGACCCTATCTCTTCGAATTTAGTGAATAATACGATAGCAGAATTTGAATGAAAGGTTTTACCTTATCCATCATACTCACCAGACCTCGCACCAAGTGAGTACCATCTTTCTCACTAATGAAGCATGGGTTTTCTGAACAGCACTTCAACGATCATTATGATCGAGAAATGGATTGAGTATTTGGTAAATTCCAAGAAAGAAAAGTTTTTTACCGAGGAATGTTTTTTGTCAGAAAGGTGGGAAAATGTTGCTAAAAATGATGAAGGCTATTTTGAATGAAATGTCATGTAAAAAACAGAAAGAATTATTGCAAACACATAATATCTGATTTTATGTACAGTAACTCTGAGGGAAACGTATGTTATATAAATATGATAAAAGAATAAAGTGAATAATATTTTCATGAGATATTTTAATTTATACAAATAAATGTGATAAGAATTTTGATTCCCTTCCAAAAAGAATAACCAAATTAATTTTATAAAAATTTTATTGATTAAGAGAATTTTATTAAAAAAGCAATTCGCGTTTCAGATCATTTCAGGACAAAATTTCATGAAATATTTTTAAATTGAAATAATTATTGAGATTGGATTATTTTATTTATTTATATTTGTATTCTCAAAATACATTAACGGTTTTCCAGGACATGGCCATCATGATGAAGTCATTGTATGATATAATCCGACACAATAAGAAAAGTAGTAATTCTCGGTCCATCAACCATTACAAGCTACATTTGGTGTTGATGACAGAAGACTGTCCTAATGTTCAGGGTCTCGATTTGGCAACGTCGTACGAGCCCATTTATCATATGGATTCTGTACTGACGTCCTTCACAAATCTGTCCGTTGCGTCCAGTGATTGTGACGACCATGATAGTGATAATACTATTGGGAACACCAATTTAAACAAAACAAAAATTTCAAATAGAAAGTCTTTTAGTGGAAGATGCTTTGAAGAGCTCAATGAAATGAGAGCTCGCAAAAAGGAAAAACGTTCAAAGTAAAATGAGATTATTTAATTAAATTAATTGACATTTAAATTTTTTTTTAATATTATTTATTAATTTATTTCGATGTACTTTTATTTGTTTTAATTATCTACCCAATTATATTTCATTATTGACATGTTTTTAATAATTTATCACAATTTAATTGGTTATATAAATCATATCAATATAGCTTAATTTTTGAATAATTTAATTTTTAAATAATTTAATTTATTCATAAATTATCGAAAATAATAAAAAATAATTTAAATATATTTATAAATTTTTTATAAAAAAAAATATCTTGATTATTTTTTGTTAAAAATAGTTGAAAAATTCCACGCCTTCATATGACAATTAATTATTTTCCTTACAAATGATTTGTTTTAAACAAACAAATTTAATGCATCTGAGAAAAGATTGTCGAGCGATCATTTTGTTTGGGCGGTTGAACGAGCGAACTGAGGTTGGGTATAAAAAGTCCTCGACAGCAAAGTCGCATAATATTTGATAAAGCATTCCGATAAAATGATTTCGAGATCAACATTTGACCTGTCAATCATTTATCATTTTATCAGTTTTTGATTTCACTTTTTCCACATTCAAAGCGACAGTGGTTGAAATATTTCGAATAAACAGTGAAAGTAGTCCTGGCAGTTTCGTTGTTTACTTTACACTAGTTGATAAAATGTTCAATATGGTCATCCTGACAGACGTGACGTATCCGAAATTGGTCTTGGAGCTGCTGGCTCACAGATTGTGATAGATATGGTTACAATGTTACTTCTGACCACAAAATTCTGTTTTTCAAAATACCAGAACTTTTTCAAAAAAATAATTAATTTAATTATTTATTAAGGAAATTAAACTATTTCTCGATAATTGCACTATATTAAAAGGAACATATATATATCGTTTTTTCTTTATATAAACATATTTTATAAGGAATTATAATGAGATTTATCATTATTCATAACGATTTGTTTATTCTATTTTTTTAATCTTTTGGCAAAAATTATTTCATGAAAAAATGGTTTCATTAATTAACAATTATTTACATATATACACATTCACTGTTGCATTTTCGGAAAATTATTATATATTATTTTAGTTATATTTATAAAGAATCTTTAAAAATATTCCAATCCACGAGATTATTAACTGTTAATCCCCTTTCATATTTTCTGAAGCAACAATGGGATAAAAAATTAATTATTTTTGTTTATTATTATTTCATTAAAAATAAATAAATAAACAAATATTACAATATAGCTCGTTTTCTAATCAACTTTCAGTATATTAGTACATATTTTTAACTAGTAACAATGGAATTTTAGTACTTTTATAAAAGAATTCTACGGCTTAGAGGCCACAAATTGCTGAAATACATAAATTCAATGTACAGGTGATTTATTCGTAATAGATTTTTTAAAAAATATTATTCGTAAAACAAAGTTATTGAACAGTTGTTATTCATGATGAAATACAATGATATGAAATGTAAAATGCAGATCATTTAAGTTCTCATTATAAAAATTTCAATTTTTCAAAATTTTGAAATAAAAGTAGTTCTACACAGCTCGGAGTAGATGATAATTTTTTGTTGCTATATTAGGAAAATAAGGTAGGAAACAATCTTCTTTTGGCTGATTTTCAATGTCAAATTTACTATTATTAAACTTCCTCAACCAATTATATGCGGTGATTGACCATAATTTAGACCCGATAATGTTGGTTGATAATGTGCGATATATTGATTTTGTTGGTCATTGTCATATTGTAAATAGCGCTTAAATATTTTTAATATTTAAACAACACATTAAACATATATTATTTATACCTATTGTAAAAGTTAATGAATACTTTATCAATACTACACAAATAAAAATTGCGAATTAACCTTTCTAACCGATTATATTAAGAATATTCACAATTAAAAACTATAAATATAAACACAAATTATTTTTAAATATATAAAACGATAACTTTGTTTTACTATAGTAATATGATAATATCAGTCTCAGTATTATTTAAATAAATGCAATTTTTATTTTATGCCAAAATGAGGAAATATAACAATCTTAATTTTGAAAAATATTAAAAAATATATTTATTTATGAAATTGAGATATTTTATTTTTCTTCTTAATTTATGGTCTTTCTAGGATAAGTTTAATAATGAAAATTCTGTTTTCGGCAAAAAATAATATTACTGTTACAATAAATGTAATTATTAAGAGTATAATAATTTAATTTTTTAATTGACCCCAAAATTTAAGTTTATTTATATTTTCTTTTCTTAATTTACAATTTAATTTTAATTTAACTTTTTACATTTAATTTTAATAGGCTTAATATTACATTGATGACACACAAGATATTTAAATATAACTGTCAAGGATCATTATAAATCAAATGATATTTTTGAAAAAAATGATTCCATGATCATTTTTCTTTTTTCCATTTGTAATAATAATTCGCTTTACTGTTCTTCTTTATTCTAATCATTACTATATCATATTTTTATCCATTCAAATATCTCAGTTATGTATGATGTTATGTAAATTATTATTATTTATTTGATGGAAAATTAAATAATAAATAAATAAATGCAACCAGACTGCTGATAACGAACAGGTTGGTCAATTTATGTTGATCAAAATCGAAAATATAGGGAACAAAAAAATTAAAAATACTGACGAAATATTATTATTATTATTGTTATTATTATTATCAATATTATTATCAATATTATTATTATTATCAGTATGATTATTATTTTTCTTATCAAATTTATTAACAATATTATTAAAATTAATTAATAATATTAATAATTAATATTATTTTTATTATTATGAAAAAATCTGCCACATTCGAATACTATTGAAGCACTAATTTAAAAAGCATTTTGTTGATCAGAAAGTGAAATTTTCTAACTATCTTTATAAAATTTACCTGGAAATCTGAACATATCGAAAAATAACTATTAGAATACGGTTTACTTGAAGTGTTTGTTTATGGTCTTAAGACCTTGCAATTTTCATTTTCAACACTTTTGTCATCGTCAGATCTTTGAAGGATAGTATTTTCTAAGAAGTCAGATTTTGAATATTCTCATCACATCTTTATGAGGCTTCCATTTTCATCTTAATCTTCTTCTTTTTAATTAGATGGAAACAAACCTCGTCTAGAACGAAAGCTGTGAGTAGAAATTAAGAAAACTATTAAAAATTAGAGTTGCTGTTATTTTATATTTATTGGAATATTCAAACAAATATATCATTTAATCTTCAGGGCTAACAGAGAGTTGGATTCACTCTCGAAAATAAATAGTATAAAACATTATTTATTTTTGTAATCTAAAATATTTATTATATATATATATATATATATATATATTATTTTTCCAGAAGCACCCCAACAAATAATAAATTATTGGACAAGGCGGAAAGTCAATCAATCTTCCCACTGAGAAAAAAGGATCAGTACTCTATTTCCACGTCTCTCATGTCGTTAGCAGGAAGTTCGACGAGTCTTCAAATAAGCAAACAGAAAATGAAAAAATCCAAGACAAAACTTATCAAGTCCAAAGCAGACCGAAAGATCTCTAAAACCCAAAACGACATCTTTACCAATAAAACCTTGTCAAGTAGTTGCCAGAATATCGCCAGCAACCTGTTAACCGCCACCAAACTGTTAAACAAACACGTCAGCAAAACAACGAGAAACAAACATGGCAAAATTAAAAATAAACAACAGAAAAGAAAAGATCTTGGAAGAAAACAGGTGGAGGATTGGTTGAAACACGACATTCTGAAAGAGGAGGAGAAAATCGGGAATGAAGTCAAATTTTTTCACCACCATCATTATCATCACCACCATCAGTCATCGATAGACAATATGATTCCTGTACAATTAAGAAATTCTACTTTGACTAAGAGACCATATTCAGAGTGGAAAGAGAGACCATTGCAAGAATTGCATCATCACATCCATTTGCATCATTATCATCATCATTACTTTTACTGACCTTTGGTTCTGTTTCTATTGTCTCTTTGCTGAACACACATGTTGTGTCCAGCTGAAAACATCTTGGAACCGTTCCTCTGAATTATTTATTCTGAATTACCTTTCGAACTTGTCATCTGTTGTCTAGGTCGCCTGGTTTTCGGTTGTGTGAAGTGTCGCTTGGATCTTTTATACTTATACATTTTCCAATTGAAATTTTAAAGACAGAATTTATTGAATTTATGAGAATTGAACTATTTTCCATTCTAATTTGAAACCCAAGAACACTTGAAGCCATATGATTATTGTGTATAGAAACAAAGCCATTAAAATATTTAAAGAAATCCGTGTTCATTTTACTCTGTACGATCGTTTGCTGAAAAAGAAGTGATCCGTTATGTAAATCATATAAACCGTAAAATAATATATTCACAAATTTTTTAATAAATTTTTTCTCGGCTTTTACTATTTATCAATGTATGAGGTCGGTGGGACTTGAATTCGATATGAAGATGCTGACCCTTAGTGAGCATCAAAAAATTCGGAAGACGTGTCAAGGAAGAAGGAATTATTCTCACCAAAGGAGGAAGAAAAATTTTGAAAGGTGGTAAAAGAGCTGACTTTAAGGTCTGAAGAATGGGTTTTTTAAAATTTTTCCAAATTGAAACAGAACATATTTACATTTATTCATTTAGAGCCTTTTGGCTACGTAGAGTCTATAATCTTGAAATTGTTAAGCTTAACATGTACTTGAAGTCTCCAGATATTGATCCTTTAGCAAATCTTCCATTACCCGATCTTTTTAAACCAAAAGCCACGGATTAAATCTGATATAACGTGGTACGGGATTAGAAAAAGTTATTCGCTTTGAAATTTATAATCTAATTATTTTTCTGAAAGTGTAATTGTTTCATCTTTTTGTTACCATAAAGACTTCAAAGCCATTTCTTCACAAAACAAATGCTTTATCACAAATACACATTTCTTTCTCCATAATTTTTGATTAGATCAAATTTTTCTTTCCTTCAAACTGACAACGTGATCCAATACCTCTCCTTTCTCCCTTTTGAAAATGGTTCATTAATTCGATCATTATTCGGATCAGAGAAGTATTAATAGATTGTCATAAAGAAATCTGAATTAACTTTTCTTCAATTTAATAAATTTTGTATTTTAAGATTTCTTTGAAAAGTTGGTATGGTTGGTTGTTGAGGTAAAATATGATTTTAGTATAGGTTGAGTAAAACGTCTTTAGCCTAGACATGTAAATTGTGAACATATATCAAAGAAATATTTATTAATCAAAAAATGTCCTGGCAATACAATACACAAAGTCCAATACTTCCCAATAATTCAACTCCAATGTGAATTTCTGGAAGGTCAGGAACAACTGCACCTGTTATTACTTTCCCATTTGATACAAAACACTTCCACACGAAGGAAATATTTAAAGTCTCAGATGAGCTAAAACTCGTAACAAAATCTTGACAATATGATGAATTTTTAATTGATTCGTAATTAAGTATTTTAGCTTTGCTCTTTTTCAAATCACTTTTTTTGGAATTAATGTGTTGTTTTTATGAACAGTTGTACTTTTCCGCTTCAACTCTGGTCATTACCATAAATATCGGAGTTATGTAACATAATTACTGGAGTTGGTTGTTTTATCTTTTCCAAAGTAATCAATAATGAAAATATCTTTCACATCCTAGAAAATGATTATTATACTCTTTCCACTAATCTTTAATTCTTTTGTAGGCAACATTCGGTTTCTATTCACTGTAACATTTTATTTTTAATTTAGGATCATGATGATAGATTAATCTGATTGGTGGTTAAAACGGTGCAATAAATCAGTTTTATTCTGATTAAAATGTTTCAACCACTTATTTTCGGGTGTGTTTTAGTTGGATTGTTAAGGAATGCGGCACTTCTTTTCCAAAAATCTTTTTCATACGTAATTCATTTGAAATTTAACAGAAAAGCATTTTAAAAAATTTTAATCATATTTTTTTCTTATAATAATATTATTAATGTGAACGACTAAAGACTTTTCAAGCAACCTATAAAGTGAGATTTTGATGTCATCAAACATGTAAGGCATTATTTCAACACATAATAAAAGTGTTAATATGAGTGTTGATACTTTTTTACTTTTTCATCATCTGGAAACTTTTATCACTACTCCATGAATAAAAGAGTATTTCAACAAATAGTAAAGATATGTAGCAATGGCATTAAGTGATTTTGACTAAATCGGTTAATGTTCATCTCAAAATTTGTGACAATATCACTCTTAATGATATGCGAGACCCCTAACGCAGATATCGCTATTTATTATCTTTACGAAATGAGAATAAATGGATGATACGAACCTAAACCACTTTTGATTTTAAAACATTGGTAAAGTTTTTTAGATCATTTTGAAACTCAATCGTATTTTTTAAAAGTTGATAAATGAAGTTGTGAGGATTTTCTGAAGCATTATCTTTTAAATATACTTTAAGTATAACTACACTTTATTTTTGTAATTTATTGGGTTCTTTTTATTTTACAAAACTCCATGAAGATCATTTGTGGTAATATTTTTATATCTTTCCATCTCACCTTCTAAATTCCACTTCTCAGAAAATTCTCAACATATCTTGCTTTACCATAAGGATTAATAATCAAAATCCTAAAAGTCTAGAATTATTTCACCAGGTCTTATATAATTTGTAATGGCTCTGGTAGGAATTCTTCTCATTAAATGTTAAGGAAAATATAGCCATGAATATTTTTAACGGGTTGGGAAATAAGTCCGTTCGGTTTTTAAGAAAGAAATTAAACTGTTTCTTATAGTCTGAAACAAAAGTTAAAAATATCTTTATTTATATTTGTCACAGAATGTTTAAACGAATAATTAAATAAATCAATGTGAAAGATATTTATTTATGTTCTTTTAGGACACTTGTTGATATAGTATAGTCAGTATCTACATCTGTAAATCATCTTTAAAGGTTTTTTATCAAATTCAAGACCATCATTAACGATGACTAAATGTAAAATTGATAAATTGAGGTCTACATTATCTTGACCTTTTTAGTGGTTTATGTATGTCAAAGGCAATTCTAATTCAACTTAACTTATATGATGAAAAAAAATGCTGAAAATGTTTTATCTTCACAAAACTTTGATTTCTTTTCAAGGTTCAAAAGAACACTATCGGCGACTCGAAGTAGTTTAGATAAAAACCTCTACCAAACTCAGACTTATAATTATGATTTATGAATACCATGCTCAGAAAGTTTATACGTTTTTTGTACATTCATTTTGAAAACCACATAAGTCAAGCAGAAAAAGATTTATCGATTAAAATAAAACCTTAAGCATTTACACACTTTTGCCAGCAAATTTTGTAAATATTTGAGTAAATGGAAATTAGTTAATGATAGATCAGGCAAGTACAGTGGATGTGGCAGAATTTCATAATTTAGGCTTTTCAGCTTATCCATGGTTTGCTTTGTTATTTGCATACGGGCATTTTCATGCAATAAAATCAGGCCTTTTCTATTGATCAACACTGCATAGTATCAATTTCTGGGCAGTATTTCTCTGCTGTTATCATTTCTCCCTTTTCAAGGTAATCGTAATGAATCACTATTTTTTCTCATATATCTCATATCGCTTTATCTTGTTTTTCTTATGGTTAGCTTATGTGGCACGCACGTGGCCAGCTTCTTTGCAATACCTCATACTTTTTCTCAAATGACTAGAAACGGTTCCAATACTGAAATCTAGAATTGTGACGGGTTTTCTTATTAGTATTCGAGTATTCTCTTCTACTAGAGCATTTAAATCCTTGTCACCAAGTTCAGAAGGACGATCAATTCGTTCCGCATCTTCAAGGGATAAATCTCCATTACGGAACTTGACTGATCTACAGTACCAAGTTCATAAACTTTATCAACTTTTCGACCAGTTTCAACTGCTTCTTTATCGATTCGAAACTTATAAAAATAAATTTGGTGCAAATCGCGACACAACAGTCTACATTAAGACGAGGAAGAGGTAGTCAATTTTTAATTAAAAAGGAAAACAGATTTATACTTTAAAGAGACCAATATATGGGCTGTTAAATCCTTTATAATATCAAATAGTCCTTAAATAAATTATTTGGATTATTTACAATTTTAATGTACATCGTTATTATAGAAATTGCCCATAATTACTCAGAATTCCTCTGCACTGTCTTTACCTTTTCCGACAACGCAATTCTTTGAGTGCTTTAAATTTTTACTTGCTCTGCTTAATTGCGAATGTTCGCTAATACGTGTTTTGAGGTGACGTTGTGTCTCTCCTGTTTATAGGCTATAACACCCGTGACATTTAAATTGATGGACAATATTACCTTGTAATATTGAAGACGTTGGTGTTTTAATTTTTAAATATTTCTTCGTTTTCTCTGTAATTGATATTATTTAAATCTTCATCTTCTACACATTTTCTAATACTGTTGAAAATTGTATATTTAATACCTTCTTGTAATCCTCCTTTTAAATTTGAATTGCCTTTCTTCATATTTTTATTAATAAGTATTTTGCT
Source organism: Bipalium vagum (assembly GCA_037834085.1). Lineage (NCBI taxonomy): Eukaryota > Metazoa > Platyhelminthes > Tricladida > Geoplanidae > Bipalium > Bipalium vagum. The sequence continues at coordinate 946 of JBBMKC010199309.1, read as the reverse complement.
GATCGTTCCATTAATGATTTTTTATTTTTCTGTCTTTATATGAGTTCTTTGCTAACCTTTCTTTAAAAATATTCCGCTCTTAAACTGTTTCTTAATATGGCGATATTAGTGACTATACTTTAAATTAATCATTTTATCAAACCACTTTTATATTTTTCTTATATATAGTACTGTATTAGCCTATTTTCTAAAAATAATGATCTTTAATTTTTTATTTCCTTTCTCTTTCATAATAATAAGATTTAAAATGGCAATTTTTCATCCCTATCTTTTACCGTCCTGAATTTTATATTTTGGTGTAGACTATTCATGAATGTAAAAAAGGGATTGATATGATAATTATTTTCAATTATTAAGAAAGCATCGTCTATGTATCTTTTATAAACCAACGGGTTGAGTGCCTTGATATTTTTCCATTTTCGTTTCCAAGTAATCCATCAATATTATTAATCCAGTGGCGACCCCATGGTTACTCCATCTGTTTGTTTATACAATTCATTTTTAAACATAAAAGAAACATTTTTGAACAAAATTCCAGTAACTGCCTTAGAGCTACGTCATAAATGATTTCATTATTTTCCTTTTCATTCAACAAATCAATACAAAGATTAATTTTTTTTTAAAATAGAAACATTGGCAAAAAGTATAAATAATACTAAATGTTAATTATCTGATTCTTTCTCATAAGTGTTCAATAATTAGTGTATCAAATCTAAACCTGACTCCAAAAATCTTAGGTGGTGCTAATAAAAACAATCAGTATACAATACTTGTATTTATACCACACCAACACAAAATACAATACTTGTATTTATACCACACCAACACAAAATACAATACACTGAAATTCAAAAAGATAATGTAAAAGTCTGGGATCACAATAAATGTCTGAAATGTTCCACACCCTTACACTATCTGATAACCATACACCATACCAAAATAACTG
>JBBMKC010199298.1:0-14252 GCA_037834085.1 Bipalium vagum | reverse complement strand
AATAAAATTCCTGGGAAATTCTCAATGATTTTCAAGTATTAATTAATTTTAATTATTAATAATAATATTAGTAGTAGTATTTATACATTATTTATAATCTTTATCATTTATTTTTCCCCGGGGGTGTCTTGGTAAACCCAACAATTTTTACAAGGGTTAACAGGGATATGTCCTTGGCCAACGCAACAAATGTTAGGATAAGTATTTTGTCTTTTTGTTGTTAATTAGTTTCCCTTCCACTTGACTGGATTACCTTCTTAAAGCAGAATAGGATTTTTTAACGCAATGGTTTTCTTAAATAATGATGCCCTCTAATTTCATACATGTACTAATTTCCAAACTCTTCCTTTTGTTTGAGTTTCTAGCATTCATGGTCTGGTAAATTAGTTATTAGATTCACTAATTTTCTCTTCACGTGTCTACATTCTTCATAGTGCAATTAAGATCTTATAATTAAAAGAAAAATTTTCATTTCGATAACTAAGGTTTTTTAAAAAAAATTTTTAAAATTGTGATTAAACCAGTACATATTTTGAAATTTCATTTCTATTTCAATTCTATTGTTAATTCTAGTTTATTAAAGCTTTATACATGTGATTGATACACTTCACAAACACATAACTAAGGAATCATATAAAAAAACCCATCACAGGCGATAAAAATGGATTTATTTCCATAACCTTAAATGAAAGAAATCATGGCTGGATCCAGCATAAGTATCAACGTTCACCGCAAAGTGTAATAAATATGACAGTCATGATTTGTATTTGGTCTGATACGGGAAATATCATGTATCATCAGATTTTGAATTCGAAATGCTTCTGCATCCAGTGTTCTCTTCAGACTTAGCCCTAACAGATTTTCATTTATTCAGATCAATCACACATCTGGAAGATGAGAAATTCAATTCAGTTGAAGATGAACAAAATTGAGTACCAATTGGATTCATTTTAAAAGATGGAGAATATCTTAATTGATTTAATGTGTCTACGTGTTGTGTAAAAAGTCTGAAATTTATGCACTCTTTTAATTATTATACTATAAGTAAATTATAACTTAAAAAAATTAATAATTACAAATTTTTTCTACTCCCAATTTGATTTCGAACAAAGTATATGTGAAGATTTTAACTTGACAATCATATAGTGATTTTTATATTCACAAATTTTAAAGTACTCTTTTAAATATTATTTGCTGAAATAATTAGTAGGTTTTGAGATATTTTGAATTGCATAGACTCTCAAAATAAATGCTTTTGCTAACAATTTGTGAAAAATCAAGACTTCAACCATTTAATAGTGAAATAATACATTCACTAAAGGTAACATATAGATTCCAATATGGCAAGTTTTTTTGGATCAATTAAAAAGATCGACAATCAAACTAGAAAACCTTATTTTATTATTGGTCTTGGTTTTGGAGACTAAGGTCCCCATCTTGAAATTTTTTGAACCATATCTGTCTTGTTCTTTCGCTTATTCTAACTTCACCTCATGGTGTATTAATGTTTCGAGTTGCTTCTGATGCATTGTAATTAAGTTTGAACTCGTATAATATGCAAACTCGAATTTGTTGATCAACCATGCCTAGTAAAGAACGATAAAAAAAACTTTTACTTTAAATTAATATGCTTACCTTTTTATTTATATTAAAGTTTGAAAGTTACTCTTAAATTTGGTATATATAAACAAACAATTTATTGGTAACGTTTGTGATTAACTTTAATTTGAAAATTAATATAAAAAATCCGCAATTTCATACTGGACAACCTAATAGATGCAATCAGATCTATTAAAAGATCTTGAAATGAAATGACCTCATTAACAATTTTTAATTATTGGCTGCGTTTTAGGCTAATTAATTCACCAAATAAATAAATAAAACAATAATAATGAAAAGCCTATATCTGAAATGAACAATGAAACAAATAGTATGCAAGAATTAATAAATAAACTATCTGTTGATGAACAAATTGAGTCAAACAAATATATCTTTATAAAAGAAAAAATGATAATGAAAATATAAATAACTTAACAAATTAACGAATTAACAAATAAAATTAACAGAAATGAGTCATTAAATAAAACAAGGTTATGTAGACTAACTAGAAATGCTGTTATATTGGACGAAAGGATATATAACTGGTTTTCAGTGGCCAGGTCTCAGAATATTCCGATATCCGGTCCTATCATACAAGAAAAAGCATTAAAAGTGGCTAAAAGTTTATCACTCCATAATTTTAAAGCTTCAAATGGATGGCTTGAAGCTCTTCGAAATAGGCATAATATATGTTTTCGAGCACTCTGTGGTGAAAGTGCAAATCTAGACACAAAAACTGTCCAAAACTGAAAACACTGTACTTTAAGTTGTTAAATTTAATTACCTTACTTTTATTTTTCAAAAACCTTGTAAAATTGAACAAAAGTGTAAACAGATGTGTAATGTAACCTGTTAAACTTGAAAACCTTGATTATCTGAACGACTCTCTAATTCGAACTTTTCAGCAAGGACACTATGGTGTTCAATTTAAGCAGGTTTCACTGTATATTACTTTTACTAAATATATTACTTTTAACCTATTCCTAAAATCTTTATCAGGTTAGTTTATTAAATTTTTTTACTTGCAATTACTTCACCTTTTATTTTCATTTAATTATTAAATCCTTAAGTCAATGTTATTTAATTTATATGTAAATTTAGGTATATTCATCATACATAGAATTTACACTAAATAAACAGAATTATTTGATCACCAAATAAAAGTTACTTTTACCTGCAATATTAAAATATTAAACATAAAAATAAAAATCCAAATCAAATAATCAGTCTAAAATCAAAATTATATTAAGTCAAAGATTTTTATATAAATCTTTCTTCATTTGTTGGTGCTCTTGGTCGAATGACACCTTAACACGACTACCACGTGTATATCTTATATACGATTAAAAAAACTGGGGCCGCTTGCAAAGAATATGACAACTAAAGACATTGTAACTGGAATTTTAAAACCAAACTGTCGTTTAAAAAAATTGCACAATATTTCCCGATTTTTTACATTCTACTTTCTTACCAATTTATTTTCTTATAATCCGCGTTGTCTTTCCTTGAGTTCCAAGGCTTTTGTTAAACTTTGAAATCATTAAATAGTTAAAGTATAAATTAAAAAAATATGGTATGATATTAGTAATTAAAATCAAATTTTTATTTCTAAATTGTAATCGAAACATTAATGATTTAATCGTTAAAGTCTTGCTTTAATAGTGTCAGATTGAGAAAGAGTTGATTGGAATTGTCTTAGACGTAATGCCAAACCCATATTACCCGACACTTTCAGTTTACCTTGGACAAAGGCGCTTTGTGGATTCAGTTTTCCTGTCATTACTTTGACCAAATCCGAATCATTTATTATGATGGTACAATCGGCCTTGGCTGAAAAGACAACTTTCTTAAAACTTATAAAACAAATTCTAAAAAGCAAAAAAATGTACAATTTATTATGTAAACTGATTCAACATTTCTTCTACTACCATGTTATATAATAAACCTGTTGTCATATTGTATCAAGTTTTCTTAATTTTGAAAATTCAATTTTCGTTTTATATTTTTCAATGTTTCAATATTTTTTTAAAAATTTGTTTTTATTATTATTACTTTCAATATAATTAACCATTATTAATTAACAAAACCAAATAGTTATTTAAAATTTTAATTATATTACCAAAATGCTTCTCATTTTTATTTATATTTTTATACTTTAATCGTTTCACTGTATGGATTTCTTATCTTTTAATTCAATAAATATTAATACTTCGAAACATGTCTCTGAAGTATGGCTAAGTGCACTCGTTTTATACAAGAAAACTTATTTAAGAATATAGGATTATATTCCATTGAAATTATAAGAAAATTCAGGCATAAAAAATCTCATTTCTTAATGGACTTGGAACAATTTTCAAAGTGACTACTGATAAATGACACTTATAAATTAATCATTTCAGTAAATGTTTATGTTAATTAAATATTTTGAAATTACAATTGTTTCGTTTTATATTATATTATATATTAGAATATTATTATAAAACCTTTCCGTAACACTTAGCTTGTAAATTTGCTAACCTTTCACTTATTCCAATGAAAGTAATTGAATCTAAACGATCACAATAAAACTTTATTTTGTTAACACATACATTACAGTGAAATTCGGTCCTTCAAATCAATTAATTAAAAGGACTCACTCATAAAATGAAAAAATTTAAGAATGTCATTCAACAACTTCAACATAAAGTTTTCCAGTTCATGAATCAGTTTTGTTTTTCTTTTGTCTTGTTTTCGATACCAGCCCTTTCAAATTCCGTCTTCTTCATTTTTCGCAACATCCCTTTTCCAATTCTTTATCGTTCGTTAATGTCACTTCTTGATCTGTTAGTCTCGATTTTAATTTCAATTTAACTCATTCAAAGGTATTCTACTCGCTCATGATGTGTACCTCTGCTAATGAATTCTTTAACCAGAATTGACTTCTGAGGTCTTCTCTACTTGATTTTATTGATTGGTTGTTTCTATTTTCCTCTACTGATGATTCCAATGCAATTGGTTAGATTAGCACTATAATAGCTATTATATCTTTCCAAATGGGTGTTGGTGTTCGCTTTCTCTTTGTCACATGATGATTTTGTGACCCGATGGTTCACTTTCGTCGTGAAATCAGTGGGAGATTCTTCATTTCTTTTTGACTGCTTTTTATTATAGTTTTCTCTTGTGATGATACCGATATCGTTATCGCTGTCATCTAGATCTATTGGCGGCGATTTATATATTTCCCCAAATCTTTTGAAAATTTTTTCCATTCTTTTATCTTCTTCGTTTCGTTCTTTTTCGCTGCCTTCCTCAAACTCGCTTTCCGACCCATCACTCTCCACCGTAGAAGTGTCCATTTTTAGTACTAATTTCTAGTTCCTACTTCTACCTATGAGTCTGGTATTTCTATAACTTTCACTATAACTGATGGTCTGGCGGCCGAGGTCTCTTTTTCCACTGATACTTATCTTTCCGTTCACATTTGGTTTATTTTCTCGACTTTCTTTGTTGGTATTTCTTTTTTCTTCCATTAAATTATTCCAAATTCACTAATGAATATATTCTACCTATCTTCGTCTTGGTGCAGTCGTAAACGGCTAACGTATTTGTCTTATTCATCATATTTAAAAAATCTTAACCATGTTTAGCATCATAGAAATTAAAGAATCATTTAGTGTTCTTCATTCTTCTTTTGATTGATTGTTTTTCGTAGCTTTTCCGACTGTTCCTCTTGTTTTGTTCATTGCCTCAGTGAAGTTCTAAATCTGCTACAATATCTTCGACTGCCTCCAACTTCACAAACTATCGATGGATTTCCTTTAATATTAATGTAATTTTTGCATAAATTAAAAATATATTTAAAGTCTAATTGATTTTCAATTTTTTGCAACAGATTTTACTAAAAATTAGATTTTTATTAAATAACGTTACACGAACAATAATCTGAATAAATACTGGTTCACACTTTTTATATTAGTACAATAGGGACATAATAATATTGAAACTAAGATATTTTTTTAACTTGAAACTTTTCATCATTATCACATGGTACACTACTGATCAAAAGTTTGGAAACCTCTAACGAAAAAAAATGAAAATTGAAGATTATACAACTGGTTTTATTACTTTTATTTAATGATTTTGATGTATTTACTGTTTTTAAGTTAAAAAAATAAAATAGTTTATTAAGATTACATTAACACAATTGTTATACGCAAAATCCTAATAGTTATTTTTCATTGATGTAACCGGCTTTAGTTTTGATGACAGCGAAGGATATTTTAGGTAATCTCTCCACAAGTTAATGCAGTTATTTTAAACTTATACTGTTCTAAGCATATTTCAAGGATTTCCACATATTCATTTAGATGTTTATTCCCATATTTCTTACTTCACGGTCAAGCTAATCACAAAGTAACTCGCTTTTGGCAGTCATTTCAACATTTGAAGTATTCAATCTTCTTTTTTCTTAAATATATTATAATATAACTTAGAAGTTTGTTTGGGTTCTTTGTCATGTTGATAAGTAAAACCATGTCAATTAGGACAATTGCTAAAAAATGCGATATGATATTGCTCTTTCCTCATGAAACTATCAATTTCCCTAACGCGCCAACTCCATCATAAGCAAAACTGAATACAATTACGGAACTACCTCCATGTTTTAATGTAGGCGAAATACAGTGAGGTTTATATCGTTCTTTACCTTTTCTTCGAAGAAACTTTCGACGATAATCTCAAAAAAGTTCAAACTGTTCGACTGTTCAATCTTCATGCTTAATAGCAAATTCTAATCTTTTAAATTCAAATTTAATACCTTTATTAGAAATATTCATCGAAATATTAAATCCAACTTCATCTACAAAAAATATGTTGGCATCGGAAAACTCATCAACAATGTTTTCAAAGGAAAGTGTATATTCTTTTCTTAGCTCAATTTTTCTGATATAATTTCTTTTCACCGGTACTAACTTTAACATTTTCAAGTTATAATGTAGGCTTTTGAAATTATTATGTACAATAGCTTCACATATATTCAATTGAATCTTTGCAAGAACCTTTTCCTTTATTTTAGATAATTTTATTGTACTGTCATTATCTACAACTTCTTGAATGTACGATCTTCATTATCCACTTTCTCATATGTTTCCCCCTATTTTGGTTTCGTAAAATCTTTTTTTTTTCGAATTTTTAAATAACATTAGCAATAGAAGATATAACTAAGTTCTCATATTTTCAAATGACATTCCTTTTCATAATTTGACACTATCTTATGTCTTCATCAATAAAATTGTACTTTTTTGGTTTGAGCAAGACCATTTAAATTTTCTGAATATTCCATAAATACATACATGTATCTAAGTATAATTTGAATATACAATTGAATGCAATTACAATTGTATTTAAAAAACTACTTAAAAATTAAAAAAATTGTAATTGAGTGATATCATTCTGAATTCATTAAGAAAACCACTCCTTGTTCACGTACAGTGTGTTACCAGGTGTACTGATGATATTTTGACATGAAGTCGGCATATTTTTTCATTTAATTTGTATTTCACTCATCTTTTTTAGTTTTTAAACTCCAAAATGTAACGAACGTAGCTCGAAATAGCATTGACTGATACACTTATCTCCAAACTAAGTCTCAAATCAAAAAACACCCATTTACCTATAATAACTTCAACTGTTTATTTTCAATGACTGCTTACTGTCAATGACCCTCATGTTTGAGATCTTCAACTTAAGCTGATAATTTTTGACACCAAAATCTCTTAACAAAATATACGAATAAGATTACTCAACCGATCTGCGACTCACTTGTCTTCAAAAAGTGAAGAAACATATTTTTCGTTTTCATGAAAACTTTTTAAAAATTATTTAAAATTTTTTGAGCAAACAGTAATATGAAATTTAAAATAATGTGCAACTTTAAAACATTAAATATATCGTCTATAATTTTATCATAGAAAATTGAAATAATCAAATGCTATTTATTTCTTTATAAAATAATACTTTTGAGTTTTACATCAGTTTTAAGATATACATCAATAATACTTTCGTCTATCCTAAATAAGTATATATTAACATTCACACATGGTACATTTAACATAAGGAAATATAGGGAATATATAAACCTGATGTGTTATATCAATACTTACATAAGAATTTTGACAGAGTGAGACAGTATAGTATATACTAAAGTAAATAAAGTTGAAAAATTTGAAAGTACTGATTCATTTCTGTTATGTAATTCAAAGTAAGATTTCTGAATCTCTTATACATTGGAAAAAGAAAGTAGACTGCATCTGTTTAAGAACGTATAATGAAAATTATACTTCGAAGTATAATTTGAGAAAATAAACTTGTTCAATGTCATAGAAACCAAACAACAAAGATTATTCAACAGTTTATATAGTATTAACATTTTTATTTTAAACTATCAAATTGAGAAATAGTCGATTCTAAAATATGTAACCATAAGACGTTGATTCATTTTATCGCAAGTTAATGAATTTATAAACGCCTGTTGACGAATTGGGATATAATTATAAAGAATCTATAAACCACAAAGTATAAAATATAATATTGTTATTATGAAAAATAATAATAAAACCGATCAAGATTTTATTTTATTTGTTGGATTATATAATTAAATACAATTATTTACAATTATAATTGCACCTTTTCCATTCTTTTCCACTGACCCATTTCCATTTTTACAATCAACAATCCATACAGTTTCTTCACCAGAAGAGTCATGTTTAACTTTAAATGCATATATACCTTTGAGTTTTTTAATTAATTCTTGGCCATCCTACATCAAAAAATTCCATTAATATTTTTTATATATTCAAAGAGTTATGATCAATAGTTAATATTGATATCCTAATCTGTTTTTAATGTTTAATTGTAATAAATATATTTATGCACAATCTGTAATCATTATTTTTTTAACTGAAAAGTATTGATTTATTTTTTTTGAATTTATTCTATGTTGATTTATTTGAAACATAAATAAATTTACACATAAAACTAACTTCATATGAAATGTTAAAATTCAAACCTTTGAAATGAATAAATAAGTTTTTTAATGTGAGTCAAATGCTTAGAGTAATTTACACGAAAATGTACTATTTTTAAATGTTAATATTGTTTTAATAATAATAATTTTATTTATTTATTTTTTAAAATCACAAATCTGAATATCCATACATATTTAGTCATACCATGGGAATCCTATATTATTGTAAATTTAGATTCTATACATGTATATTCTATGTATATTATAATTATATAATTTTATATATTATATATTATATTTATATTATATATTATATTTTATATTATATATTAAATTTATATTTTTTACCATTAAATTTATTATTTAAATTTTAAAATTCAATATAATCTACCATTTAAAATGTAGCACTTATAAATAAATTTTTAAGTAGTCTTTCTTATAGTGAGAAACTTAAAAAACAAAATTACTACATTTTTATACTAATAAATTAAATCAGGTAATACTATCATTCTATAATGATTTTCATTTTGTATGTTAAAATTTAACTAATAGATAAAATCAAAAACTACAAATTAAAATCATATAACAATTTTTATAAATATTTACAATAAATGTTAATATTGCTTAACTTAGTTGCATAATTGTCAGGAACCAGGCTAATATAATCGACTTTAAAATGTCTTCATTTTTTACTTTTAATTTAGAGTTTCTTTTTTTTTTTGCAAATAAAATATTATAAAACGTAACTATTAATTAGTTTTATCAACTTAATTTAATAACATTATAAATTAATATTAAAAATATTTTACAAATTAAATATATTTTACCTAAAATCGTGGTTTTTCTGCTAAAATGATAAAAATATGCTAACGATGATTTTAATTACATGTTCCGCTTCTAACTAATATATTATGGTTTTAAGCCATTAATTAAAATTAAGACGAATCTATTTGCATTTAAATATTTATGTGGTTAAGAGTTCTTTTAAAATATTACGTTACTCCGTTGTCATTAATATTATCTTTTGAAATGCAAATCTCTTAATTTCCTATTATAGAATATAAAACAAACAAATATTTTTTATTCTAAATGTTATTTTTAACTTCAGTAATATTCAGAAAAAGAAAAATTATAACATTATTAAATATCTGGTTTGATTTTCAAAACTACAAATTAAAAATATTTGACCTGAATTTTGTTCAAATTATTTTATTAAGATTTAGAATAATACGAAAAATTGGACAATTCATTTTAAAGATTACATTATTATCTAAATAAAATTAAATATTATTATAGTAAATTTAATTTAACATTTATGATATTAAGATTCAAAGCTAATAGGACAAAAAATTTGAAAAATAAAAAATTAGAATAGTCAGTCAAGTATTCCATCCACTTAAGCAAAAGTATACTTTTTCATTATTATCAAAAAATTTTAAGATGCAAAAAAAATACCAAAGAACATTGTTATATAAAGAAAATGAAATATTACATAAAAATAATATATTAGATGTGTGAATAAATAACCAAAATTTTTGAAGAAATAATTAAGAAGAAAAACTAAAGTTAATAATATTTATTTTAGGAATTAAACAAATGTTTTGTTAGAAGTATTGTCCATCAGTTTCCACTACTTGTTTCCATCTTTCAGGTAGGCTACAGATTCTAATTTGAAAAAATTCTTGATTTTTTGAGGAGATCCGAGAATCGAGTCATATTATGGTGTCATCACAAGAACGAAATTTAGGTCACCAAGACTATGTGACATGCAACGGAAGAGGTGGTAATCCAAAGGAGCGACATCTGGGGAATACGACGGGTGAGGTAAGATTTCCCACCCGAGTATTATCATGTAACAAAATAATTTTATCATGCCTTTCAGTATAATATGGCCCTTTATCATTAATTGTTTGGCTTAAATGCATCAACCGAAGTTGATAGCGATCTACTTTGATTGTTTCGTTTGACTGCAATAACTCATAATATAGTATACCTAACTGATCCCACCAAATAGATAGGATGAACTTTTGATCACGAATGCTTCGCTTGGCCGTCGATATAGAAGTATGGCCGAGCTCTCCCCATGATTTTTTCGCTTAGGATTACTGTAGTAAAAATCTTGAGTTACAGATGTTACAAAATCTTCAAGAGCTTTAATGACAGCATCATCATTGAGTAAGGTTCTCTTGCTGAAGAACTTTTCCCTATGTTTAAGAAATAATAATCAGTAGGTGAAACATATTTAGGAGGTTCATGTTGATCAAACTAATAAGGAGAATGTTAGCGGTTGTCGTATAGGATCCATTTCTCATCACACGTCACAATGCGCTCGACGAAAGGTTACTTTATGATGCACAAAAGCAGTGCTGATGACACCTCAAAACGACATCATTTTTAATTTTCTGTCAAATCGTGTCGAATTTCTTTCCTATTTTCCTATTTCTCGCAGATGGCTAGAAATAATTACAAATAAAATGCCTAGCGCACAGTTAAGCTCTCAAACAGTTGTACGAGGATCACTTTCTACAAATCCTTATCGGAGATGGAAGATTTTCCTCCAAAGCATATCCTTATCTCCACCCTTAAATTTCTGAAACCGGTATTAAGAGCTGCGTTCACTAGTCGTACCTTCTCCAAATATGCGGTTCAGATTTCGAGCGGTTTTTGCAGTATAACCACAAATTTTGTATTCATAAAGGAGCACTTCTTTAATTTGGATGTCGTTCACCTCGTTTTCAAATTCCTTAAAAAATTTAGATAATTTTTCTTTATTAAAAATTTTTATTGACTTACGTTTTTAAAAGATTTTGATTTAAGATATAAACAAATTTATATTAATAAAACAAAATTTCATTTAACAATTCATAATATTAGGTTGTTCTGAAATAAATTAGCGTTTTATATAAGGCAATTTTTGATGATTTTATTGTATATAAAATACGTATGATTGGCATCATATGATATTCCAAATTGATGCTTAGATGATAAGGATTCATATTCTATATTAATTTGTTTTACTGTTTTAAATTAAAGCATATTTTGGCACAGTTTTAAAAATTTTAACAAACCAGCAAATTATAGAAATATATCTCTACGAATTTAAAATTGGAAATTCTGTGGCAGATGCAACCAGAAATATAAACAGAGCTTTCGGAGATGGTTATGTAGCAGAATCAACTATCCGTTGGTGGTTCACCAAATTCCGTCTTGGAAAATTTGATCTCAGTGATGCAGAGGGTCGTGGGCGGAAAACTTTAGTGGACAATGATGATTTGAAGACAATTATTGAATCAAACCCACAGAATACAGTAAGAAATTAATTTATGAAAAATGCTGACTACGTGTCTTTTCAAACATTTTAAAACTATAAAAGTATGAAAAAATCAGTTTATCTCAAAACTTTTAATTTCTGTAAATGAGCAAAGATATTGAGCTTTGAAAAATAATCATATGACCAGAGGTCGATCTGGACAGTTTATTTTAACCTTTGTCATCATTATAATTTTTTAATTGATTAATTAATCTCTTTGAATGTGACATAAAAAAAATCAAACCTTTATTGAAATTATATTTAAACTATTTTTGAAAAATAAAAAATTTCAGTTATGTTCCAATATAAATAAATCAAAGTTATGAATGAAATGAAAATTTATTACCGATATTGATTAAACGATCGATTTAATTTTTTCGTAATAAAATTCAAAGTATAAATCATTTACACCTGTTGCTAGACAATTAATAATAGAACTTTAAAATATTTTACAGAAAATAATTATAAGTTGAAAAAAATAATTTTAGTCATTATTATAATTTATATATTTCAATATTTAAAACCCTGTTTAAGTTAACTTTAATAAACTAACTTTTTCTAGTTGATTCTTAATTTCAGCAAAAATCTCTTCACATTTATATGTTAGTCTAAATGTCAGAAAATCTTCAATCTTATTTGAATAATCTACATCGCTTACTCTTTCATCTTTCAAAAATATTATAAGGGTATAATTAAGAATTGAAGTATTTAAACAATAAGATTAAGTTTTACTTATAATTTTGTAATTAAATTAATTAAAATTAAAAGAAAATTTGACTAAAATAGTTAAAAATATTTTATAAAAGTAATGATAAATTACTGACACAAAAAACCTTACGGGAAGAATATTTTTATATTTATGAATTTCAGTTTTAAAAAAAATTCTTTAATTTTAATAAGTACCTAGGTATTATTGTAAGAATAAAAATTTATATTTAGAAAACCATAAAACACTAGTTAAATGTAAATTTGTATTCAGAACCTTTTTAATTTCATTTTATTAAATTTAGATGATTCAACATTACTTCTTTAGATTAATGTAACGGAATATTTGTAGTTTTAAGAGTCACATTATTAATTTGGCATTAATGTATTATTGAAAAATAATCTTTCTTATAAATATTTTCAGAGAAACTTGGAATATACATTATTACTTTGTTACAATTTTAATCATTTAAAAATATTGTACATTTAAATAGTCTTCAAGGTTTATCTCTCACTGTTTTGATTTTTTATTTTAAGGCAGTAAAATTTCATTATTTTAATATCTTTAGTTAAATATTGTTACTTAAATATTTTCAAAGATTGCGTTAAGTTTTTTGAAGATTTAATCGAATAAGCTTAATACATAAAAAAATAGAATATATATTTTGTAACATTTAAAAGCTATTTACACAATAGTCATTGTTAGTTGAAAATTAATCGGAGATACCGGATTCGAACCCGGGACCTTTACATGCGCATGCACTGCTCTGACTGCTGAGTTACATCCCCCGACTAATTTTCAATATATCTCACAGTTTCTTTGATTTGGTTGATATTCTTGGATATAAGTCATTTTTCTCATGGGTTATTTTTTATGAATTCTTCTTAAAATGAATTCATATAAATATTCCTAAATATATTTCTGTGTCGATTTAGTGGTTTAAATTGTAATTTCAAGGCATTCAACATCCATTCGTTTTTATGATTAGATGGGGTCCTAAGTCTATACGGTTTTCATATAGTATTATTACATGTCAAGTACATATAAAAAATAGTTTAAGAAGTTTCGGAACAAAGATGTCGACATGCAAGACAAGCCAAGATCGGATCCACCTGTACAGACAGACATTCATGGCCTAAATAGACTACTGGAAGAAGATTCTTGTCCAACAACACAGGAATTGCCAAAACTCATAGACAATTCTAAAGTAAGGGCTCATCGCCACTTAAATCAAATGGTAAAAATATCTAAATGCGAAAAATGAATTCCAATGGCTCTAGATGTAGAATAACTTTTGAATTGGTGACAGTCTGCACGTCTTTGGTCACTCGCCATTATCCAGACTCATTTCTGGAAAGAGTTGTTTGTTGTAATGAAAAATCAGTTTTATATGTCAACACTGAGCGTAAAAAGCAGTGTTTAAGTTCTGGTGAAAAAACCAATCCCAACGGCTAAGCCACGTCTTCATCCGAAAAAAGTTCTTCTCTGTGTGTGGTGGGATAGGAAGGGAATAATATATATATATATATATATAAAGGTGTTGACTTTTTTCACTTATTTTCGAATATTCAAAAAAGCCTATACTTTTCTAATGAGCTTTTTTACGCTGATTTCAAATATGTAAACCGTTTTTT
>JBBMKC010199287.1:0-14253 GCA_037834085.1 Bipalium vagum | reverse complement strand
GCAAAGTCGTAAAATATTCACTAATTAAATAAGATAAAAGTCATAACAATGTTCGGTGATACTGCAAGCCTTTCCAATAGCTCCTTATTCCTTCCTCTTCTTGGTTGATGATCCCCACAGATTTAAGTAAAGTCTTCCACTGATCCAAGTTTGGTGTTAAGTCGAAGATCCTTCTTCGTAAATCCATAACACTTAACCTTACCTTAATTCACAATGTACTCACCGCACTTCTGATTCTCTTCTGTCTCTTAGCCATTCGAGAGAGTGTTCTAGACAGAGTGATCTCGTTTCTGACCTTAACTCCCTTCCTAACTACGTGCTTTAAATAAACAACGTGAACGATACTACAGATATGGTAATCATCATTAGAAGAGGTGATATCAAATCTGAGGGCTGAGGGAACATACCAATAGACTATGTTGGTACTTTGTATCCGATAAGTATTCCTGATCCTCTTGGAATTAACACACATCTTATCATCTTAGCCGAAGTCCATTTCACTACCATCACCATCACTTCTATCCGGAGGTCACAACTATAAAGTATTTCGTTTATTTATTTTAATAGCCCTAGTAAAGAGTCTTTAGTAATGCGGCTGATAGGATTTTAACTATTCAGCTCAGTCGTTCAAGCTAAAAGCTCCTTGCGATTTATTTACTAATGGAAAATGGGAAGCGAAGCAAAAAGGGATGACAAAGGATGCCAGGAGATTCAAGAAAATCTCATTAATTAATTAGCTACAAAATCCTATTTAAGGGAATAGCAAAGCTGCCTCAGTCAGAACCCCGATTAGAACAACAATTTAGAAACAATTTGGAAAGCTATTTATAAGACGACCTCGTCTAAATAACTATTCTTCCTGTTCTTTTATTTAAAATTTTTGAGATAAATTCATGTTATTTATCTTGATTTTTTTCAAATAAAGGAATCGATGATTTTTTTCTTTAGTCTTTTTCTTTTTAAACCACTTTTCAAAATAAACTACATAGTGTAGGTGTTGATACATAATTTTTCACCAGAGTTTTTCTTGAAAACATATTTGTGTTAAGAAATTGTCTTCAGATATGAAGTTGTCTGATTTTTGATATGTTTCGTTTTTATTTTAATTTTTGGTTCAGGTAAATAAAAATTGTCATATAATTAATATGATCCAATTTTTCAATATACTCAAATTATGTAATAGAAAATATGATAATACCATAAATTCTTGCTTATAAGCCGCGGCTTATCTATAGGAAAATTGGTGAATTCATGGAAAACTCACACAACAGCGTATAAATGAGTTCGGTATATCTACGTATTATTTATTTAATTATCAAAGCTTGGCATATCGAAACTGATGCATACCTATCCATAATGTCGATATGATCAAAATCGACCCCATGCATAGCATTTTTGATAAAAATATTAAATACTGCCATCTTTTTCTTCCCAATTCTTCGGTAATTTCTGACCGATATATGTAACGGCTCTTACCAATAAAGTATGTCTTTACATGAAACTTATGTTCAATTCTTTTGCCAATTGTATCGCTTTGAAACGAATATCATTGGTCTAGTTTCATTTCTTCTTCCAATAATTCATATCTTCAGTTTTGATTCAAATTCTAGCCAACACGCTTTTTTTTGGATCAGCGACACCTCTTATTTGGATTCATGACCTGTAAAACAGATTTTTCTTTTTTTTCATCCCCGGATGTTTGATTCGTATGTTTTAACTCCTTAGCTGCCGCCGAATTGCCATACTTTTTGACACGGTTAACTGCTTCCAGTTTTCGGTAACTTGATTAAGATTTTTTAGCTTTGTTTGTATTCATTGCAATTGATTTAACAATATTCAAACAAATTTCCTTAAAATGGTTTGTATTAATTTTTTTAATTTTATAAAAATTCATGTAACTTATAAGCAAGAATGTAGGGTTATCACAATTAATTAAAGTGAGGTACAATTGCGATATACTGTCTGTTCAAAAAGTATATTCCAACTTACAAAAGAATGAAAAATTTAAATTATTGATTTATTATTTTTTATTTAAATCTAAGTATATCAGAAAAAGAGGAATCTAATCACATATTACATGATTGATTTTATTTTTTAAAATCGAATTTGTTAACTATTAATAAAAAATCAAATCAATCTAAAAGTAGATTCCCACTTTACATTTAGTACAAATAATTTATGAATTTTCTTTTATCGATCAATCTATCCACCATTTTTCTTAAGCACATCATCAACTCTTTTTGTCATGCCTAGGATAGGCTTCTGTAAAATCATAAATGAGTCTCCTCCATATTGACTTTTAGAGACCCTCAACGATTACTTTTGCAGGTCGTGCCTATAGTTAGCCCAACCATTGGGACCACCAAGGCTGAAACTCTTTTCGCCACTAAAGAGTACACGCAATCATTGGTTTTCCAATGTCTGATGATTTTCCGCCAACCTTAATCTTGCTTCGTTATGCTTTTGGGCTAGTAGGGGTTTTTCAGCATAATGTGGTTTTTAATGAAATGATTCTTGTGAACATTATTATAAATTGTAGTCTTGCTTGCAGCAATTTTCAAAGTAGCCTTTACATTCAGTAATGTTATGTAGGGCAAGTTAAAAATGGCATTTAAAAAATAAAAAAATAAAAATAAAAACTATATTACATAACAAGATTTATTTTGTAAAAATATTATAATATTGTTAGAAATACAGTATAAACAGAACCCGTTTAAACAGAATTTTTCGCTTAAACAGAACAAATCTCGGTCCCAAGTTTTCGCCTTTCTATCTTTAATATTACTTTTTGTTCTGTTTAATCGATTATGTTTAAACAGAACAAATTTTAGTTTAAGATTGTTATTTTTTAACTTCTAATAATTTTGATTTTGTTCATGTTTCAACTTTGTTTAGTTTTCGTTTACTTTTTAATTATTAATTTATAATATTTAAGACAAATGCAGTGGTGGTAAAATATCAAAAGGAAGATTAACAATTTTTTTTGTGCTATTATTACTAGTGAAAAGAGGCCTCCTATCATTATTGGAAAATATTTAAAACCAAGATGTTTAAAAAAACGTGGAACATCTACATTATCATACAAATAAAAATGCTTGGATGACATCCGAAATTTTCAAAAATGAATTAATGAAATGGGATACACGGCTTAGAAATGCTAAGAGAAAAATTTTACTGCTCGTTGATAATTGCTCAGCGCATCCGGATATCAAAATATTTTTAAAAACATAAAAATGATATTCTTCCCATCAAATACAACAAGTGTGTTGCAACCTATGGGTGCAGGAATAATAAAAAATTACCGAAAAGTTTGATTGTTCAGTTAATAAACTGTATTGACAAAAATTAAGAATACAATATTAATATTTTTGATGCAATTCAAATGATATCGGATGCTTGGGAAAGAATATCCTCAGGAACAATTTATACTTGCTTTCATCATTTAATTTTATCGCAGCAAGTAAACATTACTGAGACTTCTAAAGATGTAAATGTTTTAATTGAGAACAAAATTTAAGATGAATCTAATGTTTTAACCGATTTTTTTGAATCAAGACGAGATTTAGAGGATTATTTAACTATTGATAACGGTTTGGAAGTAATGGGGATTGAAGAAACTGAGAATATTCATGGTTCATCTGAAATTTCTTTATTAGAACCATTGAAATTGAAATTGGTGATGTTTTAGAAGCTTTAAAAATAGTTAATAAATACTATTTTACAGAAAATTAAAATGTAAAAGTTATTTATATCAACTTACTTAACGTTGAGAATGATCTCAGAGATAGACTTTTCAAGAAAAAATAGATCCCGAGAAAAATTTCGGAATATCTTAACATGAAATAAAATTTAATCATAATAACATCGTATTTTATTAGTGTTTTATTTTAATGATTATATCGTTTAAACAGAATTCTTCGCTTAAACAGAATAAAATTTTGTAGTCCTATTTTTGTTCTGTTTAAGTAGGTTATACTGTAATGATAAATATTTCTGTCTTCAGCAAACATTTTTCTTAAGATCAACAAACTTCTGTCTACTTCAATACTAGCTGGAGGACATTTCTTTAAAGTTATATAGTCCAGTGGAGATATTCTTCTTTATGTTACTATTATACTTAGACGTAGTAACGTGTGCTCGAATACTCGTAACTCCTCACTTTTATAAAATGTTGTGTCCGTCGCTCTCAACCTTATCTGAATCAAAATACCTACGATAATACTGTATCTGCACCCTAAGAACTGAATCGAAACTTCCACAATAAAACTTGATAAAAAAACACAATCCCTAATATGCTGATCCCCACGATAAGTCTCTAATAAGTCCAATAACTGAAAAATGTCACAAAAACAAATAATAATAAAAATAAACACAACTACTGTTATAATGAAAGAGATGAAAGAAATGATCACGAAGAAGAGTTTCCAGAATATAACACAAAAATAAATAAATGAAACGATCTCATCAAGAGCGACAAGTGGTCCCCGGGTCGCCCTCTAGACCCTTCTCAGGTCGCCTAGGGGTTCCCAAGCTCGCTGGGTCCCCTTGTAAAATCCGTTTGCATAATCGTAGCGTTGAGAAAAAATTACTGGAATCGTCCTCGGCCAATACCCTTGAACCGACTTCTGCAAAAATATCCTGGAAATGTCTTCGGCAAAAAAATATTATTCTTGATTGTCTTTCTGAAGTAATTTCTGGCCCTTTTTGGGGAATAGTCGTCTCTTTATATAGTGGTAGAGATTGGTCTACGATCACCAATCCGTTTATCGGTTGCTATCATCATTAAAATTAGACAATTCAAAGTTTTGTGAAGATATTTAAAATGATTACCAATAAAAAGATTTCAAATTCAAAGTGGGAATATACTTTTTGAACACATGATGAAAAATATATTAAAAATTAAAATTCTGTTTTTTATTTAATTTTTACTGTTCTGGATTTGTAGCTGCATAATATCATACTTTGTACCAAATTATTAGAAACTGAAAATATTGTAATTTTACAATGTTCAATTTTTCTAGTGGGAATATACTTTTTAAACAGACTGTATTTATTTGTAGTTCTGCTGAAATTAGTTGATCGAAACGTAATAATAATTAATTTATAATTCTATAATATTCTATAACGATAACGTAACTGAATATAAGTTAGAATAAGATAATCTTATTAAGAAATTAAAAAACATAAATAATTTTCTGATTCGATAAATTAAAGGTTTTGTTTAAATATCAATGGATAAAATTAAAACTTTAATTAAAAATAATGGCATCTTATTGTTTTGGTAATAAAAAACACAAAGAATCTCCTGAATCTACATGTTCAAATGGTCGTATAAATAAAATTTCAATTAATGGTAATTTTTACATATCACCTAAGAATTCAAATACATTATCTAATGTATTATCTGAGACTGTTATTTGTAAAGAAATGTGTTATTATTGTTTCGAGGTTCTAACTTGTAATCTAAATAATCATCCTAGTCCGATGCCACCGACATTTACAAATAAATCATTGTAAATTTAAATAATTTTTTAACGGAATTAATGATTTTTAGTCCACTTTTCGTTACTTGGACAACTGGAAAGGAAAAAAAACTTCGTGGTTGTATTGGAACATTTTCCGAACAGCCCTTACACAGTGGTCTGAAAGAATATGCAATAAGCAGGTATGGATTTGTCAAAATTGTGTGAATTTTGTTCAATAATCCAGTATATCACAACTTTCCGTAACGTTACCATAGCAGTTAATAATAATTAAATCAGTTAATTTTTAGATGTATAAGTGGATCTAATGTTGCTATTTAAGTTAATTTTATAAGTCACTCGTGAATATTCTAATTTATCAATCTTATTTGTCAGTGCTTTAAAAGACACGCGGTTTGATCCTGTTTCAAAAAGTGAAGTTCATCGACTGAATTGTGCAGTGTCATTACTGACGAATTTCGAAACCAATTTAAAATATGCGGACTGGACGGTGAGTTTTTCTATATTGTAATACAATTTTTTGAGAGAGGAATGTCTCTCGATTTTCATTTTCGAGCAATTCCGCCAGATAAGAATCGTCTTCGATATTTCTAATTGAATATTTTCACTGATATTTTATAAAGGTTGGGGTGCACGGTATCAAGATCGAATTCATTGATGACAAAGCCATTAGCCGCTCCGCCACCTACTTACCTGAAGTGGCCAGTGAGCAGTGCTGGAACCACGTAGAAACAGTTGATTCGCTGATTCGCAAGACCGGCTTCAAAGGTCTGATATCAGAAGATCTGCGTCTTTCCATCCGACTGACTCGTTATCAAAGCGAGAAGTGTTGTGTTTCTTTCGATGAGTTCGCTGGCCACAAGCGCAACGGTTTTTAAATGAGTGTTTTCCTTTGTTATTTTGTGAACAATTCACTACGGTGGCCTTTATCTATTAACTTAGGCAGCAATTATTGTGTTTTTGATTCAGGGATGATTATTTTCTATTTGTATGATTATTTATTGGAGCAACCAGTAGTGCGATGGTAATGTCGTTACACGTGCCCATCTCTCTTGATTAATCCCTGATTGGGAATTCACAATTGGGAGTGTAATGAATTTGGTGCGTAGCTTATGTGTTGTCTCTTTCTCTGACGCGATCTTCCTCGCTGTATTAGTAAATCTCGTTCTTTAGTATTTCTTCAAAATTTGATTTTTCTTGGAAATTTGGTAACCCTGTGCATTTTTGAAGTGATTTTTTAATTTCATAAATGAATTGATATTCAGGGCACTGAGATTATTTTCAAATCTATCAGCACGCAATGTTGATCATCTTTTAAAATGTAGACAATAGAAATAATTAATTTTGGCCAACTCAATCGATATTCCTATCTATTTCAACTGACATTTACTTTTATGTCGGCGGGTGTGAGAGAAAGAAAGGCACATTTCAGAAATGTATAATTTTATCTATTATTGGTTATCTTCTATTTTATTATTGCTTCAGACAATCACGTCTTATGATATATTTTTCACTTGATTATCTATCGATAATCGTTTAGATATCTTTAAATTTGAAAAACTTCGGATTTTAAAATCTCTCTTTATCTGTTTCTGACCTCAAAATGCTATGATTTTCTTTCACGGTTCTCAAAAGTTTGGTTTGCGATGATTGTCATCGTTTTTCTCTGAGCACACTGTGATTGTTGAATTGTAGACAGTTTGTTGATTTTTAATCATTTTTTGTGGATATTTTTCTTAATCGTTTTTGTTCAATTATATATAAGCGTTGAATAATATCAAGAAATGGAAAATTGTCGCTTTGTATGTGTGTTGATTGAATGTCTGTACGAGTTTTTGCTCTAAAAAAGCCAGATTTATTATTTTATGATTTTCAGTAAATTTATGAAATATGAATACGTTGCATGAATTATAATGTTAACTATATTTATGTTGACGATGATGATATATAATTGTTCGTTAGAATAGATATAGAATAGATTTCTTCTATCGAATTTTTTAAATAAAAATAGAAATTATTATGCTGTAAAATAATTAATTTCAATATTTTTTTTATAATTAACCTTAAACTTGATCTTGTAATTCGAAGTTATTATTTAAACAAAATCTTTATTATATTAACCCAAGGTTAAAATAAAAAATTTGGTAATTAGAAATTATGAAAATCAATTTCGGCTTATGAAAAATTATTTAATTTATATTTTCAATATGTAATATTTTTGTTTTCGCTAATAGAGTATAAATCGTCTAACCCGGATAAAATTTTCGGTCCCAAATTAATTTACCATTAAAGTCCTATAAGTTATATTGTCTAATTCGGAATTTCGTCAATACCGGATAAATTTTTTGGTCCTACTTACAAAAAAATTTATTCCTGATTTCCTATTTAATTTATGACAAATATGTTTAAATATATAAATAAAATATCATTCAGCTGCCCGTTGCCTATCGTGCAAATAAAAAGACATGGGTGACTGGTGAAATCTTTACGGAATTTCTCTTTGGATAAGGAGATGAAATCAAAACACCAAAAAGTGATTTTGAATAGGTCAACAGTTCATCTAAAAATTTTTGGACTTACAAATGTTGAACTCTTCTTTTTACCATCAAACACTACGTCAAAAACTCAACCTCTTCATGCAGGTGTAATTAATTTAATGAAACAAAATTACCGAAAAAGATTAGTTCATTTAATGCTGCCATGTTACGAAAAAAACACGTTTGTCATTCAACTTACTTGATGCAATAAACACTATTAAGCAAGCTTGGGATGATATTTCTGAACAGACAATAATTAATTGTTTTCAACATGTGAGTTTTGATGTACCCACTAATTCATCAACCACTATAGTCAAAAGAGAATAATATTGATTATATATTTGATCGATCACGATCATTTTAACCAATATCAGTTGACGTCACTTTTGAAAAGTATATTCGAATTGATGATGAATTGATTACCTCGCCTGGAACTTCAAACGATAATATATGGAGTTTAACAAACCAGAATGCCATGATACCAAATACCTTTAAAAATTCAGAAGTTGATAATAATCTAGATAATTCTAAAGAGGTTCCTGTTCCTTCCTTCAATGATGTTACTCAGGCACTGAAAACGGTATATTTATTCCTTCAAACGTAATATTCTTGCCTAAGGGGTTTCAAGCATATTTGTCTAATCCGGATAAATTTTTCGGTCCACAGTGAATTATACTGTATAATGAAAATATTGAACATTCAATAAAGTGAATACTACCATTTACAGTACAAAATGAAAATTGTTTAAACATATATAAAAGCATTTTCATCTTAATTTTAAGAATGACATTCGGAAAAGGGTGAAAAAGAATAAAATTCAATAAATATACGGATCAAAATATGAAATGGATAATTGAACTCATATCAATATGATAGCAACTGAAAGGGTCTTTATTCACCAATGAAGATTAATAAAATCGGTGGATTTATGAAGATAAAGAAAATAACTGCAACTGAATTCAAAATGATTGCATTTGAAAGAATTGCCTATAATACAAAAGACTTTAACCACTTAAAATTTAGTGAATTCGTCAACCACGTAGAAAAGTATTATTCTTCTGTATTTAATTTCATCATTTGAATCTAATATCATATTGGTTTTTATGTGTATAATTAAATTTCATAAGTTTCATTTTGGACTCTAAATGGTAAAATTATAAAAATAAAAGTAAAGTCGACAAGGATTATCATTGATATCTTAAAGAAATGAAGGATGAACAAAGATTTTTAAATAATATTCGTTTCTTGATAACTTGCTTTTGCAAGGGATTCTGATTCTAACACACTTTCGTCCTTACGTTAAAGTTTCATAGAGCATAGTTTCAAGAAATTTCCGCTCGGTGCATATGATATGTTGTTTTATATAATTTTTAGTTGTCTAAAATAAGTGAGAAAAATGCTTTATAAAATGTTTTATTTATCAAAATAAGCTCCATCAGTATCAACAGACACCTACCAGCGCTTTATCAATACATAAATTATAGATTTTAAAAAATCTTAGCTTTTGGAATAAAAACATTGTCGAACCTTTATTTTTCAGATCTTTCTGATTATTATTAATGGAACCAGAGACTTGGATAGAAGGCTTGTGTACCTTTGTACTGATAAAAAGTTATTGTAATTGTTTTAATTTACTTATTTTCGAACATGGTATTAACATAAGTGAAAGAGTGAGTAAAATCACGACGTAAGTGATACGAATTTTTCATAATAGTATAAAACGTAACACAATGCAGACCACTGTTTCTTAAGCTTTTCATGCTTTTTGTCCATGTAATCGCTTTAAGTATCTGAATTCACTGTTTAACCAGTTACCAATTAAAAGTAATCAATAATACCGCGATCATCCCAGAAACTGATATCAAGAGGCTCTTTTTATCTTAGGGATTCACTTTTGTGAAGTCATGAGTACGATTTTTTTCGATTGTCGTAGGAGATCTATTTCTTATCACACAATTATGGTAATTACTTTTGAAGTAGTTTGTCTTTTGTTCTTTTTCAGATGTTCTAAGCCTCATTCCAAACGATTCATCACATATATTTCAGTGAGCTCATGAAGTATCCATTTTTACAACTTTATGACTTTACTTATCAAATGAAAATCGCATAATAATGACGTATGGTGAACATGCAGTGTTTTTTTATATTTTAGCTTGATGTTTGGCAAGACTCTTTGTCAATTAAATCCTTCCCAAACTTTGTTGTCAGGAACTGTTCCAAGTCTATCCTTTGGTTCATTTTCAAGACTTAATTTTCCAGAGGTGAAGGTTACAAATTATTGTTGGATCGTCCGAAAAGAAATTGCATCCCCTACATACACTTTTTGAAGATCTGTACTTGCGGTCTCTGCATTATTTCCAAGTAGGAACTTGTAATGAATAATACTTCTCATCTCTTCATCAAAAATATGGAAATGGCTTAAATAAAGTTTTGATTTATTAGACCTTGAGCCAGTCAAAAAAAATTTTAATTTAGCTGTTTTGGTAATTATCCAGATATTATTAAGAATGATCCAGTCTGTGGAGTAAATTAAAATATATAGATATGCATTGGTTCAGGTAGGGTGTTGGAGTGGTTTATTCATTTACATAATACTCACCTATTCATTTTATCTACTGTCAGCATCACACAGTGTTTTCGTGGACTTGAATAGCATCCATATTATTGAATAGCATTTCTTGTAATATTAAATATCTAATATCTTGTGATTATAAAAATCTAATTTGAATTTTTCATTAAAATACGAAGACTTACTCAAGCCAATAGTAATAAGTGAATAATCTGGAAATTATATGAAACATTGAGGTTCAATTTAATAATTGTTTAGAACTAATTTCAGCTTTTTAATATGTGAAGAAAAAATTGATATATTCTCTTAACCAAACATTCCAACCTCCGTTTAATAATGGAAATTATTTTCAGACAAGACCATAATAATAATAATAATAAAATATTTTTTTATCTTTGATGGTTTTATCTTGAAAATACCGAATGTCAAACTGTTAAGATTAGACCAGGGTCTAATCATTATCTAATCATCATCATTAAGTTCCTATAAAGGGAATTGACATTCTCAATTAAGATTACTGGTCTACGACTGAGTAGTCGTCTGATCAGTATAAAATTACTGAAGTCCTCAATGAACTGCCACAAAGTTAGCAGCGTTTTATTTTGTCTAACAGAAGAAATTAGTTTGGGTCAGAGAAAAAAATATTGAATAAAACAATTTCCTTCAGAAGAAAGGAAGAAAACTTATCGGTAAATTCATTTCCTTATGTCTATTATTATGCGACAAAAGCCAACGATGGGTCCTGTGGTGTTAGGGTGTTATGAACTTAGCGGTTCGGCCTTATCAAACGACCCTAGGACACATCGTCTTCTAGAAAGGGTATATTGTTTTCTTTCCTTTATTTTTAAATAAATTAAACTGAATTCGACTTAATTTCATTTTAAAAAATCTTTGACAATTTATATCTGATTTGATTCGATTTGATCAAAGACTGTTTGTTGATTTATCGATTTCATTATATTTGATTTATTCATTGATTATTGGTGACATTTTGCAAATTGAGATTGATTTGTTTCGTGTACCTTTGTTAGCAAATAAACTTTTATTATGATCGTTTTGATTCAATTATTTTCGAACATGTTATTGACATAGGTGAAAGAATCAGTAAACTAACGAGATAAGTGTTAAGAAAGATTTAAAAGTAATATAAAGAGTATAACTTAAATAAAATCGATTTTAAATTTTGTGTTAATAATTTTAGTGTCAAAATATATACTCAAAATAATTAAAACAATAAATGCAAATAATAGTTTCATATTTCAAATAACTTTACCAGACAACTTTTAACAAAATTAAATATTTAAAACAAAAAATTAGCATTTAAAATGTTTTTTGTAAGACTTTGGATATTGAGCTGGAATAAAATATTTAGACTGTTTTCTTCCCTTAGGTAGGCCAACATAGTAACTAAAAATGATTAAAATCTAACAATTTGCATAGTATATGGATTTACCTGTTCTGAACAAATATATATAATTTTAATTTGCTTTTTTCACCGGTTAAGATTGCTGCATCAATGCTTTTAGGTAATTTAGCTCCATTGCTCATTTCTAAAATATCGGATAATTTCTGGGTTCTCCTACCAAATACCACTTTATTCTTCCATAGTTCACCAGAGATGACTTTCTGGTCCTATTAATTAACAGTGATAACATTAAGCAATATTCATAGTTAACTTGAATGATCCAAAAGTATTGCAGATCTTTATCTTCAGATTCTTCTCTTATGAAAGCAGCAGAACTCTTTCCGAGATAAGCACCATGACCAGTAATATTTAACGGCTTCATCTGAACATTGTGGATATCCTTTCCAAAAACCGACGAAACACTTTGCCCTGCAATAAAAATAAAATAAAGTGAAATGAAAATAATTATTATGTCTTACCCTTAAATATGATAAGTCGTTTTCCTTTATTATCATAAAACATTGAATCGACATTTTTGAGATATTTGACGGCCTTTTTAGGTTGGAACGTTTCGTCTATTTGTGTTCCATTCAATCGGAATAAGTGACCGTCAGCGATGATATAAAACCTTTCATCAGAAACTACGACATTTTCGAATTATTGTAGAGCTGAAATAATTTACATCTTACATTTAAAAATCGAATCAATGTTCTTTGCTTGACAAAACTTTGATTGAATTTTTCCTGTTTTCTTCAATCCTTTTAATGGTGATCTTTTACCTCTTGCGCCAAACAAACTTTGTGCTCCTCGAATATCATCAGGTGATAACTTGAATTGTTCTTCAGAAATATAGCCCGTATAAAACGGAGCCATCAAGGCTGTAAAATCATCACTATGACCTAAACCAATTGCATGTCCCATTTCATGAGCAACTATAAGTCTAAGATTGATTCCATCTTCGGTACCTTCTGTCCAGGTTTCAGCATTGTCCATATGTAAATTTCCCACAAAAGGAGGATAAGCATGAGCTAACACTCCTATAATGTAGATTATTGAAAACAAATTTCAAAATTGTAAGATACCATTAGGAACATTATCAATACTATTAGGATCACGTCTAGTTCGAAAGTTATCATCAACGTTGTATATGTTGTGAAATCTTCCAACAAAACTCAATGAAAATTTGCATCCAGTTGTAGAGCGCGATTCTTGAAAGGCGATATTAGAGACTTTGGACCAGTAATCCAGAGCCACTTTAATAACTCTCCTGTTGGTTTGTGAGATTATTTACGAAGAATGCTTTATTTCATTAAAAAACCTTATTTCGGCTTCACTCATTGTACGCGGTAACCAATCTTCGTGGAGATAATACTTATACGTAACTCCGCTGTCCCATTTTTTATCAAATACGGCTAAAATAATTTATATATTAATGTTAATATTAAAAATAAATTATTGTTACTGTATCTCTTGGTCTTTTTAACCGCATCTTTCACACCACACCGAGGTTTATTCATATGAGCTATAACTTCGTCCGATAAGAAACCATTACTTTCGATGCCAGCAAACGTTTGAAACTTCCTTTTCGATTGATTAATTAAAAAAGAAAACTCATTAATAAAAAGAACTTTAGTGATTCTTCAATGCTTCCATTTTCTATGTCGTGATCGTAGAATTCGGCCAGATATTTTTCGGCATCTCTTAAGTCACTAGGCTTAAAAGTCTTTACCAAGTCATCTGAAAAATATTATTATAACTTTTCCAAATAAAAAAACTACTGACAAAATAAAATAGAAAATAATAAAATTGTGATTCTCATTTTCAACTTACTTGGATTGAGTAAAATTGGCTATTTATATTGTCGCAATATTATTTTTATTCTTTTACCTTTCATTATATTGTTTACTAATTCATTAATTTAATTCCAAATACAAATATTTATAAAAATGAATATATTTTATTTGTTTAAACGTAATTGTAAAACCAATGGAAAATAAAAATGAACTGTAATTTCGTTAATGAATAAAATCTAATTTTTATTATTTCAATTTTTTGATTTATTATTATTATTTATTAAATTTAGATTATTATTTATTTAGATTATTAAATTGTCATTTTCAAAATAAATTAATTAATTAAATATAATTGGATAGAGATGAATGAGAATATTAAAAATGTAAAGATGTAATAAGAGTAAGAGAAATATGTGTGTATTCATTAGGTTTTATGTAACTATAATACTAATTGTAATACAATTTA
>JBBMKC010199276.1:0-14253 GCA_037834085.1 Bipalium vagum | reverse complement strand
AATAATAATAATAATAATAATAATAATAATAATAAGAAGAATAATAATAATAATAATAATAATAATAAGTACCGAAAAAAATATAATGAAAATAACTTTATTTTAATGTTAATAAAACATTCACATTATTTTACTTATTAACTATGAGAACATGCTTAATCTTTAGTAATGGTTTTATTACTAAATTAAAAAACTGCCAATCACTTATCATCAACTTGACTTCACAAACAGCTACCTGCATTTTTCATAAAATTCCAAATTTAAAATCACATTTTAGTTTTGATGCATATCGATCAAATTGTACCGATCATTATATTGATACCATGTCTATTGATGCCCATTGCGAGATCATTATCCTACAATAAAAGCTTCTACAGCAAAGTTTATGCCAAGCACCGTGGTGATATTTATTTAGCGGGGATCTTTTCGATTAACCATCGAGGGAATGACAGTAAATGTAATCAAGTTATTGATCAAGATGGTCTACAAGTCTTAGCTGCCGCCATATATGGGATAAAATTAGTTGAGGAATTGTCTATTTTGCCAATTAAGTTGGGAATTCTTGCTATTGATACTTGCCAAGACAAAGAATATATTATCGAACAAAGTAAAGAATTTTTACAATCCAGAATTACAAATGTAATTGATAGTTACACTTGTTCAAATGGAGAAACTCCAAAATTAAGAGATGAATTGAAAAGTTTTCAGAATATTTTTGGAGTTTTTGGTGCAGGAAATAGTGATGTTACCATGACGGTTTCACTGTTTCTTAAATTGATCAAGTTACCTCAAGTAAATTCTCAATTTTTTCAAACTTAATACTACTGGCCGGGTTATGATTTTTATGGTTTATTTTTCTATATTTAAGATCGGTTCTAACCTAACTCATTATCATATATAAGTAGTTTTAATCGAACCGAAGCTCAAGATGTCACATAAAAACTGAATCTTATTATTTATCAATATTATTTTCCATAATTCACAAATATTAAAATTGAAATTAATGTTTAAATCAATTAATCAATAATGATGTTTTTTCTCATAAATTTAATTAAAATTCACTCGACTTCTGTTACAAAGGAGTCGATTATAACGGATAGTTGCTTATAACGGGTTTTTTTGATCCAGTTCCTTTTGATTAAAATTAGTGAAATACAGAAGTGACGCAATTAGTCTGGACGCTAATTAAAATGGATTTTATTATTTATTAGATATTTCAATATTTGTTTAAATTTGTTGATTGGTTTAGTAATTGTATTTTTAACATCTTATAATTAACATACATTTTCAAATTGTATAGCTGGTAATCTTAAATCTCTTTGAAAATGGATACTACCATCGATAAACATGCTGAAGTAAAAGCTTTGTTAGGCTTCTAATAGAAGGATATTCAACCCAATGCCTCTGTCAACCATAAATCAATTAGTGATACTTTACAAGCAAAAATGTACCACATGTTTGTATGAATCTTTGTTTCTACATCGTTCAATAAAACCGAATGATTTACCGTTTCCTTTGTGTAATCTTTTTTTAACTAATGTAAACAAAATTTTTATGGTTTACTTGCCCCTTATGACAAATGAATCGAATATCAGGCGCAGAGGTAAATACAAACCACCATCACATGAGACCAGAAAGGCCATTGTACGGATGTACATCAATGGTGTTTTCTTATTTATTTCAACTTTCTCGTCATGATAAATATAATTACAGTTCTTATTAGGTAATCTCAAAATTAATGTCATTTTTAGTAAAACCTTTAAAAAGAAAAAATTATACAGAAGAAATATATAATGCTTCGGTTATTAAAAAAATCCACATTTTTTTTGTACCCATAATATATTAATAAATATTCTTTCATCATTTTCCTAAATCTCATTCCATTTATTAAAAAAAATTATGCCAGTTTTGTAAAATCTCCCCTGTCTGGTACCAAAACTTAATGAATGGAAGTTTCTACCTACTTAAACAATAATTTCTGTTATGTTAAGAAATGTCGCACTGGAAGAAACAAACATCCTTAGTATTTCTTCACTTCTAAAATATCAATATAAATTTTAATAATTGATTTTATTTCTTCGGACACTTTTTTTCTGCGATGATTAAAACAAATTAATTATAAATATACTTTAAAAATACCCAGAAATAATTTCATTGCTTAGAACAGTGTTATTTGATTTATATTGAGTTTTCAAAAATCGACGTTAACTTCATATAATGAATATTTTATTTTGCTCATTCTCAATAAAATATGTTTTCACTCGCGAAATGTCGAACACCACAACCTTCTAAATTCTAAAAAATTATTATTATTATTTGGCAATATTTTGCTAAGTCTAATTATTGAGTTTTTAGCTTAGTTATTTCTCAACAAATCCCATTCTAAGCGATGCAACGAAGTATCCAACACTGTTCCGAACTATTCCAAGCGACAAATACTCAACTCAAGCTATAATTAAATTATTAAAGTAAGACTTTGAAAGTATATATATATATATATATATACTTTCAAATATATAATCATAAAATGATAAAACGTATTTTTAACCACTGAATAATGAATAATCATCACTTTTATTATTTTCGCTAAAATAAATAAATCTGTGCAAAAATTCTATCACGAAATTCATGTGATTGTTAAAAAATTATTTTTGGGATCAGCAAGATTTAATATTTATATAATATTATTAGGTAATATTATTATTCAATAAAGCAACAATTTGTTTAAATAATCGTTTAACATTTCAAATATATTGCAAGATATGAACATCGAAAAAATTCATTTACAGTATGTCATGCTTTGTGAGTTTCAAAAAGACTTGAACATTGGATCCACATTGTGTTTAGACTGGCAGAGTGGCAATAAGTCCAGCAACCTGGCAGTTAATTATTAATATATTATAGTAATAAAATTATAAAAAATGGTAAATTATAATTACCACTTTTCCATATTAATAAAACATTAATTTATTTATTACCATATTTTTAGGAAACCTAATCCGTTTAATTATTCAGCTCGGGCGAACACGTTTGAGCCAAGCTGAATAATTAAAGCTCTCAGATTGACATTATCCTAATGGAAAAGGGGAGCAGATGGGCCACCCAGAGATGAAGAGCTTGTGGAGTTAGCATTGAGAACAGCCGCCGAGTCAATTATTCAGCTCAGACGACTAAGGTCGGGTTGAACTGGATAATTGAATGCGCAGCCAAAACCAGAAGATGGAAGATATTCCTGTATGATTATCGATTGGTCAATGGAGGAAAATTGGAGAGTATAAAAGCAACTACCAGATTTTTCACAGCAGAACAAAATCAGAGCAAAAATTGATGAGAACAAAATCGAGCAGGCCAAAGCTAGAACAAAATTGAAGCAAGAGAATACATTTAAACTGAACAAAAATTAGAAATAAGCCGATAACAAGGATCAAAGCGAATTTATTCAAAGTGATATTACTGTGAAGCGATTTTTCCTTTGTGTGAATAAATGGATTCGAAAAAACCATTATTTTGCAATTTGGAGTCAGAATTAAATTCAGCTTGGTTTAGATTTATTTGAATATTAGCAGAAACATTAAATATTGGCTTACAATATTTCTTGATGAAGAGTTTAGCTTAGAAAATCAGATCCATTCTCGACGGCCTTATGTTACTGATGTGATTTGGGCCTTAATAAAAAAGATTCAAGAATTTCAAGAGATTACATTGTCAAAAAGTTTTGACATTTTGATGGCATTTCGTCACTTAAGACATCTAGTATGTACATATTCAAGTTCAACAAATGGGTTCTACATAGGTTGGAGATTGTACATTTAGTAGTGCTGTGTGCAATATTTTTAAATCGGTCCAGAACTCTTCCAATGATCTAATAATAATATTACTATATGAAACCCAAACAAAAGTAAAGAAAAATCTATTAGAATTAGAAGACCAGCCTTGAGAAATTTTAATACCCAGAGGCAGAAAAGGAAAAATAGAAATTATAAGATGAAACCATGTGTTAATTCAAGGATTCTATAGAATGGCTATAAAAGCAGAGTTATTTCAAGAAAAATCACATATCATTAAAGGTACAACCGTAATAGATAGGTACCATACGATCTGCACCAAGTATCCATTCAATTGTTTATTGGAACTGAGAATTGATTTGCGAAGTCGACTAAAGGAATGTAAGAAAGTAGAGTGATCAATATTTAACATCTTTTTCGATCATATCTGAATTTGGCCTTACCCAACTAATAATAAGTCCTTACCAATGTGGCTCAATCATAAATTGGAAATCGGAGGTTTAAAAGATCAAGGACTGGTAACGAGAACTAGTAATATGTGCTGGTATGAATTAATTCATTATTGTGATTTATTTAGCCTATTTATAACAGTAAAAATAATAAAGCCACCTGATAGATTTATAAATATTTTCCAGAGACGATATATTTTAATTGGAAAAGAATAAAAAACTCGTATATACCATTTAAATTTTACTTTACTTTTATTTCTCTCGTATGGAATGAGGGCATTAGATTTGGTAGTTGGAACGTTTACCATAGGAATAAGAGATGACAACAGTATGAACGTGCTAAACTTTGAAGCCAGATGTAATCGACTCAAAATTGGTTGATTGAGAGAGATCGAAATGAAGGTAAAGTTGGGTATCACTTATGTAGATTCATAAATATGGCACTTGGTCAAAATTAACTTGTGCTGGACAGTTGAAGAGCTTTAAGCAACTCAAATAGTCCATAGCTCAAACATTCAGCAGTCTGATCAAAAGATTGGTTCTGTATTTTACTGTCACCTCGGGAAAATATTGAAATAAGGATAAAAATATGGCTGATGAATGAACGTTGTTCCTTCCCGAAAATTTCAGTTCATCTGTGACATAAAATATTTTGATGGAATATATTTGCAATTTAGTAAACATTTCTTTTGGTTCCAAGGAGCCCGACATATTTTTCCATAAACCTATGAATAAACTGCTTTTAACTAACGGAAATGACTGGTTTAATTCTTTTTAAGGCACTTCCGCTGGAATAATGTGATCATTTTGTATGACGACAGTGAATACTCAATTGACACAACGGAGGCATTTAAAAGTCAAATTGCGAATAATAAAGACCCAAGGATCTGCGTTTTGTCTTACATTCAGATTGAAGGGAAGAACCTGAACAATTTGAGCGAATATGTCAATCAGATTGAAAGGAAAGGTTGGCTTTAAAGTCTTTGTTTCGTATGTATAGGGAAATGATTAAAAATTATGTTCAGAGAAAAATAACAAACCGCTTTTTTAATATAAAAAAATTGTTAGACATCGAAGCAACGAGGTTGTTAAGTCTCTTTACGAAAAATACTCACAAAAAATTAATGTCACAGCTCTTTAAAGATACCAATATTTTCCGACGTCTTCCTATTGAATACCTTGATTGAATTACACGAAGTCTCAAAGAAAATAATCCATCGACATTAAATCGCACAACCTTGATGCCATATTGACATGTGTATTCATGAAAAGACTTAATCTTTAAACTTAGACTGAAATAGCAAATTCTCAAATTCTTTTAGATCTAGTTCTGTACACAAAAAGTTGATTAACAATGGCATGGCTCAACGAACAAATAGCCAAACCCTTGTTTACATGTTTTGGTTGGCTGAAATTTGGAATTACCTCTGTTTTTTACTGAACTATTTGTCACCGTCTTTGATCATGAAATGTCCGAGAAGCACCTGTCTGTTTCAATAACTGTCAAATCTTTTTTTTCGGAACCACTGTTTAGGAGCTCATTATTACTTTGTGATAATGTGGAAACAGTAGGTAACAAATAAAATGCAATTCGGAATTATCTACTGTTGACTTTTTGGTCTTCAAAAACCTCAACAAACACTCAAGGGATCAAAATTATGTGACAGAAGAATTGGAAATATCTTTTTTCCTCCTTTGACAACATCCTTTCTGAGAACTGGTGCAAATTCTATTGCAAATGACAAGATCTGATGACACGGTGCATTGCAGTTTTGAGAGAATACCTTTAAAGATTCTTTAAAAATTCAATAAACATTTGTCTTCTTACTTTTGCTAAAGACTTTGCAATTATCCATGTGCAAAAAATATCTGCGATGAAGTCATCGCGATTAATGTAAATGACCTTTTTTAATCTATCATTTTTTTAAACATTAAATATTTTAATGTTCTTTCCAATGTAAATTTTTATACATTCAAAACCCCTGAAAGTTCATTTCACCTATCAATTCTTCATATGTTTTATCAAATCAATATCAAATGCATAATAGATCAGATTCT
The DNA here is from genome assembly GCA_037834085.1 of Bipalium vagum. NCBI lineage: Eukaryota > Metazoa > Platyhelminthes > Tricladida > Geoplanidae > Bipalium > Bipalium vagum. The sequence continues at coordinate 7,961 of JBBMKC010199276.1, read as the reverse complement.
CGCTTGATTTTATTGGTGTCTTTTTCACAGTGAAATTTTTTTACAAATTAAGAGATGAGGTTTGAACAATGTTTTTGTTGAAAGATTCTCCTTGATTATATTTGAATATATCATAACCGCCATATTAGGATAAAAATTTCGAATTTCAAATTTATTTATTATGCTAAGAATCCCGAATATTAAAAAGATTTTATGATTACATAGTTTAATTTTAAGATTAATTAATTAATTAATAATTAGTTAAACAAAACTTTATTAATTTAATATATCTTGTTTATAACCCATAATCTAAAAAGCAAATAAATATAAATTTACTAACTTTTCATTAATTCGATATATTATCAATATCACTTAAGCATAATAAATATTTATATGTATAATATTTTGGCTTAGTTGTCAATTATACGTAAATAGAATTTTGTATGTGGCCTTAATATAATGACCACTACTGTACGTTTGCAAAGATCAACTTTTTTCGTTATCTATCAAATGATAATCTAAAACATTTTTTGATCTATAAAAAATAGATTTTCTAATCTATAGAGCGATATAAAATATTATTATTTGTGGCGCACTTAATCTAGTCTTTTTCACTTCATATTTGATCTTGCATTTCTATAGGACGTGAGTTTTGAGTTACCCTTTGATATTTTGATACCGTAGTTAACGAGTTTTTTCAGATAATTTCTTATGACACTTTTTGATTGACCTAATAAATTTCCGATTTGAAAAGTTCTTTTTTTGTACATTTTAATTCGTAAGATTTTCTCGTCCCTTAATATTTTTCCCGACCCTATGACTAAAAGGAACAGAGTTTATGTAGTACATAACATTAAAAAATAATTAATTTTTTAGGGATAAAAATTCAAATTTTAGATATTTAAGTATTAATATATTACAATAGCCTGATAAAACACATCTTAAATTACACTACGGGCAATAAAATATTTCATCCTTCATGGACTCTTTTGTGTGATTTAAAAAATACAAATTTCTGTTAAAAATTCGTGAAGGATTTTCTTTACAAAATATTGCCTATACATTTTTACAATAAAGTCCAGTCTCATTAAATTTAATATATTAGAAATACAACGTAAAAGAAAATATTTGCCATCTTTATTATGCTTACAATTGAATATTTACCACTGTATATAAAACTTTAAAAATTCCATGGTATGACTAGTGATAATAATAGTAGTAATAATAATGATAATAATAATAGAAAAGATAAACTATGAAATATATCGATAAAAATGCACTACTAAAAATTAAACCCGAACAAATAAAATAATCAAATACATATGATCAAATTGAATGAATTAAAAAAATTATATGCAAAACATGTAGAGCTGTCAATAGTGAATCATATTAAGCGTTTTATGACACAATATTTGATTCTTCTTGGTATGCTATTAATTAGGATATTTGGTCCCTTTGAAATATGTCATTCCTTATTTGTTTAAGCTGATTTTTTAATTCACCTAATTTTTTAGGACTACCAAGAAAAGACCGTAGCTGACGACCCATGCTACTCCAAATATGTTCAATAGATATATCTGGTGAATATTCTTATCATTCATGAATTATTTACTTATCGATTTAAATGTTATGCATACAAAATGTGGATATCTGATTAAATTAGATTGATTAAACAACAAATGCTTTAATTCTGATGCAATTCCAAATTTGAGTACGTGATTATTTAAATTATTAAATTTGGATCACTTGTAATGTAAATTTTCCTGAGGCTTATAATAATTTTTTGTATCTCATTACATGAAATGAAATAATTATATTTACATAGACTCAAAAATTATTAACAAATAAAGTGAGTATATAATAAAATTTTCAGTTTCTGAAAATGTGGCAACCAGAATTGTTGTTACATTTTTAAAGCAGCCCGTAGCAGAATGGTTTATTAATTATGTTGAGAAAAACCCAAATGAAAACCTTGGTAAATTACTGTGGATCGCTACTGATTCTTGGGGAGGAAGAAATTGGCCTAATATAAAAAGCAGTAATCCACTGTTAAATAATACTTTAGGTATTATACCAAGAGCTTATAATAACTCGGAATTCATGTCATTTTATTTAAGGTATTATTTAGTATATTACAATAAAACATTATATTAAGGAGTTGTGGTGCATTTCAGTCGATTACCTTCAAAAACTGATGATGATCCTTGGCTGGCATACAAATTTGAGAAAGTTTGTAATTGTCAGTACAAGAACATATCCATGTTTATAGTGAAGGAATTAAAAAAAATCGAAGAACGTACTGACGATTTAGTTTCTTGTGAGCCCGAGGAAGAAGCCTGCTCACAGGAAGTTTATTCAAGTATGATTAGGTTCATTCAATTTTTAATTTCGATTTTACACTTAATAATTGTATAATTAATCAGGGTAAATCTATTAAAATAAGTAGCAGTGATTATTCTTATTAATTTAATTTTTAATTACTGTAAAATCCCGAGTATAAGCTGCAGCGCGTATTAGCTGAAGATGACATTTTATAAAAATGTATTTTTTTAGTCGTATAAACTGCAGCACGTATTATCTGCATCATTTACGTTGAAAACACATGATTTTAAAATCAGCAACCTATCAGTAAAAAAATTTTCACCGTGACAATAACTTTTTTGTTTTAACCGTTTATATTGTTTATTGCACTGTTTTGAATCCTTGATTAAAATGGATAACGATTCTGAACAAAAACAAAAGAAACAACGACAATCTTTTAGTTCAGCAAAGAAAAAAGAAATTATTGAATTAGCTCGTCGGTTAGGAAACATACGGGAGGTTTCAAGACGATATGACATTAATGAAACTGTTATTCGACGATGAATCGCGCAAGTGTCTGTTATCAAAGCAATGAATCCAAATCGAAAATTTTTACTTTTATTGACAATGAAAAGTGTGATGGTTTTGAGGAGTGTGATGTTGAAAATTGAAATAAATAATCTTATCTTCGATTTGAATTGTTTTTTAGTTGTATAAGCTGCCTATCATATTAGCTGCAATTCAAAAATGTTGTCTTTATGTACTCATTAGCTGCAGCTTATAATCGGGATTTTACAGTAGTTAATTTTTAATTAAAAATAAAAATGTATTTTACTCTTAACTCATACTAACTTGTAGGTTCCGAACAGATGTTATATATTCACTACGTTATTGATGGGATTTTAGCTTATGCATATACTCTGAAGAAATTAATTCCTGAGAATTGTGCCGAGGTTTCATCAGAATTATGTGTCAAAACTCTGTTTGCATCTGGGGCTCTAAATATTGTAAATATCACAAAAGAAATGAAAACTGTCAGCTTCAATGGTATATTTTTTAATGTCAAAATATAAATATGAACAAAGAAAATAAATTATATTTTTCTCAACAAGCAGATTTATTACTTTACTTTGTCTCAGATTATCAATACTCTTTAAAGATTTTTATTAGGTTGGTACAAAAGCGTTGCGTTTTAATAGTTTTTTTAAATAAACCTCATGTTAAATTTTGAAACTTATTTTGGAATTTCTACTGTTACTGTTGAATTTGGTTAACCTTTATTTTTCATTAAATTTGGCTCAGAAAATCAAGACAAGTAAAAAGAAGGTCTGGTGATTTCTTGTATGAGCTCGAATTAGGCAGCTCAAAAGGTTGAGACAGTTTGTAAATCCAGAAAGGACGAATTCTGTTCCACAACAACACAAAACAGCACAAATGATAAATATGACCACCATCGAGAAATTTTCTTATTTCTTTCTGAGAAAATTCTTCAAAAACTAGATCAATATTAGAAGTACCTTCAATGCTTCATATCTTCCAGTGCTAGTTCTCATGTGGAAATTTTTATTAATCGATTGGTTCTTCTTTCCAATTAATCAAATATAATTACAAGTGTCTTATCTGCTTGAAATAAAGTTAGAAATCACAATCGATTCTGTGTCAACCTAACAATATATAGTAAAACAGTTTATTAACAAAACTGTTAACATTTACATATAAGGAAAATGTATTATTACTGTTATCAAAAGAACAATGCTTTGACAAAAAATATTTTTCCCATGTGGAAGATACTTTCCTTTTAAAAGGTTGCAAGTTATTCTTAAATTTGTTCTTTATCAAGATCTACTTTGCTTGTAGCCAACATACAAGGTGAAGAAATTCAAAATTTGAATGTATCAAAATACGACCGAGAAAAATAGACTAAATTATATTATATTATAATATATTATTAAAAAATATTAATAATTAACTCAATTCAATATTTCAAAGTAATTGCTTACAAAAAGTATTCTTTTTGTTTGAATCCATAATCATCAAACGTTTTAATAGAATTATTTTCATTTCAGTTCTTCCATTGTTATATTTAAATATTTACATTCTAGATTCTACGGGACAACCATTTCAGTTTTTTGGAAAGGATGGCAAACCTGTGTATAGCTTAATATATTTTGATAGAACTATTAACGTGTGGAAAATAATTGGAGATGTTTCACGTTAGTATTATTTAAAAATTAAAATAATTCCATTAGTCGAATTCAAAATCTTCCAATACTTTAGAAATAAATTAAATACAATCACATTTGTCCTTGTCTTCAAACGTATATTTTTTTATTTTATATATTCGTAAATCTACTGATTTTCTTTGTACTATTGGTTCAGCATGAAAGGCTTACTTAATCCATCACAAAATAATTTTCAAAAACTCTCAAATAATTTTCAAAAATGTATATCCCTAAAACTGAGAAGATTTTTCCTGATCTTCTACATTAATCAAAGTTATAAAAGTCTCTCTCCTACTTCAACTGTAAACATTAATATTAAATTCTTTTTATATGTTAATATCTGAAGTTATCATTTTATTTTTTTTTCATTTTTTAGAAGTTTAACAAAAGTTGTCTTTTCCAAGTATAACTCATACTCATATCCACTTCTACATTACTCAGGATCGTTTGAGATAGGTTCAGATTTTCTCGACATACTTTCATTCGCTTTTGACGCATCTCCACCTTCAAAAATCGTGGGACAAATATGCTACATAATTTTCTGACTCCAACACTCTCTAGCATGTTCTGCACAGAATTCTTGCTTAAATTAAGTTTAATTGAAAGCTCTCTATGGTTGATTCGTCTCTCTTCTTTGACGATTATTTTCAATTTTTTTAATTTTTGTTCCCCAATTTCTGGAGGTCATCCACTTAAAAATATATATAATAATACTTATACAGTGATAAGCATTCGTTTAGACGCACATGAATAATTGCATATATTTCATGTCCTCTATAATTAATAAATATAAATTTGATTTATATTAATTTACCATTAATAAATTAACCCAGAAAACTCTTTTTGTAATAAATTTTCTACATTGGTATGGAAACTATCTAATGTATCTCTAAAATATAAAATTATTTCATTATTGAGTTGTTCGGAAAGTTAATTCACTTTTTTATATCTATCTTTAAATCTTATTTTAAGATACTTAAGTCATTTTAAAGGTTGGGATATTCAAATTTCTGGTACATGGCAGAAGTTCTTGGAACACAAAGGACAATAAATCATTGATTAAAATTTTTATTACTAATAAACTTTTGGTCTTACTTTTTACTAAAAAATAAGGAGAGACTTTCCAAACAACCCAATAATAATAATAATAATAATTAATTTGACGTATTCTTAAAAATAGAATTATATAGTTTTAGATAGTCGTGGTTTCAACATTGAACATTCTTATCAGACACTTTTAAATACAACTTACAAGTTTCCACTTTGTGCTCAACCATGCACCTCAAGAGAGGCAAAATCAACTACTCAAAACTGTTGCTGGACCTGTTCAAAATGCAAATCAAACGAGATAGTTGAAACCCTTAATGACTCCGAATCTCTTATAGGAGATTCTAAATTTCAGTTCCAAAGATGTAGGCAGTGTGATAAAGATGAAGAAGTAGATGAAAACTTAAATATTTGTATTTTATCTAAAAAGAGGTTTATGAGTCTGCAAGAAAGTGTTGCTGTGTCACTGATTATTATAAATGTAGTTGGTCTTTTAGGGAGCCTAATCAGTTGTTGTATCATGATAATATATTGGAAAACGCCGATTATTAAGGCTTTTGGTCGAGAGACGAGTACAATTATTTTGATTGGAACAATGCTGTCTTTTTCGCTATCAATAATATTATTAGAAAAACCCCAGGTTGTGTTTTGCTATTTGAGATGGTGCTCTCCCGGATTTTGTAGCACATTGTGTTATGCTGCTATTTTGACAAAAACGAACCGAATTTCAAGGATTTTTGGAATTAAATTCTCCTCTAAAAAGAATCTTACTCCACGCTTTATCAGCCCCATTTCACAAATTAATATTGTCCTTTTCATAACGGCTATAGAATGTGCAATTCTTGCTGTGGTGATTTTCACGTCAAAAATGGAACCTGTCAATAAGTCCAATCGTGTATTTGACTGCTTGGACATCCAGATTAGCGGAATTATATCTATATTTTTGATCCCGTCATGTTTACTTTTATTTACTACAATTTATGCATTTAAAATTAGAAAAACCCCCAGTGTCTTTAATGAAACAAGAAATATAAACTTTATGAATTTCTCAAATTGTGTGGTTCTGATAACATGTCTGCTGCTTCACCAGATTCTGAAAAGCAATCAATATTCCGTAATTCCTTTTACCTTATTGTTGACTTTAGGTGGTCATGGAAATTTGTTAGGCTTATTTTATCCGAAAATATATATCATCCTCTTCCGATCGGATAAAAATACTTCACAAGCCATATCAGCAAATTTCCATAACAAATCAGAATTTAAATTTACTCACTCATCTTCAACTTCATCCCTTCAAAGTTCTCAGACATCCAATTTAAGTGAGTTTAATGTTTTCCTTATTTAATTAATTAAATTTATTTTTTATAATTACATATACAGGGTGTTTATTATTTATGTTAACATATTTTGTTTTTAAATTACAAGTTAAAAAATAAAGGTATTACTAATTTGTTTACATGAATTAAAAGTTTAATAATCCATTTAGTTAATTTAAAAATAAAATGGCTTTGCGTTTTTCGATGGAAGAAAAAATTCAAATTGTTGTAATTTTGAAATTTGATAATTTTGAAGAAATAATTAGGCATTGGAAAAAAAGTTTTTAACTCCACCATTAAGTAGGCAAACAATTAAAAAGATAGTGGAAAAGTTTAAGAAGACCTGAAGTGTTCATGACCAAGTAAAATCCGGCCGACCTCATTCCGTATTAACAACGAAAACAAATCAAAGAGTGAAAAAATGAGTTGAAGAATCTAGCAATTTGTCAGTTCGGCAGGGTGCTAGAGAACTTGAGATGACCGTAAGCAGTTATTACAAGGCAATTAATGAAGCAGGCTTTCATTCATTTAAGCCGTCAACCGTAATTGAAATCAGCGATGACGACTTTGACCGAAGAATGGAATTTTGTCAGACAATGTTGGTACAATTCCAAAATGACTCTTCCTTGGTCAACAAGGTAATATGGTCACACGAGAGTAAGTTCATGCTCAATAAAGTTGTTAACCGCCACAATTGCTGCTATTGAGCCTACTCTAATCCTAAAATAACAATTATTGTTAGAAACTCCAGGGTCGAGATAACAGTGTGGTGTGGTTTAAGTTCACAAGGTATCATTGAGCCATACTTCTTCGAAGATACGGTAACTGGTGAGTCATATCTAGAGATGCTGGAAAAGTTTTTATGGCCTAGAATAACAAGAGGTCGTAAGCACTTACAACACGATGGAGCACCTGCGCACTATTCGCCAAAAATCAGGAACTGTCTAAACAAAAAGTTCCCAAATCGCTGGATTGGAAGACGAGGTCAAATTGAGTGGCCTCCTCGTTCGCCCGATCTGTACGTGGTGCGCCCAATAAGTAGTGAGACTCATATAGAATGGTGTAAAGGAAAAGTCTGTAATTATGTATATTAATA
>JBBMKC010199275.1:0-24654 GCA_037834085.1 Bipalium vagum | reverse complement strand
ATTATTATTATTATTATTATTATTATTATTATTATTATTATTATTATTATTATTATTATTATTATTATTAATCACCATAATCGGGGATTTTGCCTTTGGCAAACCAAGAAAAAAATTAATTATTATTATGCAAAAACCAGATTATCGATTTTAATTATTTTTGGAACACCAGCAAAGTGAAAAATACCACACCGATATTAAAACAACAAGACAGTCTAAATCTAATTAAATTATTTTTAATTTTTAGGAAAAAATGATCAAATTATCAAAAAGTCAAGTATAAAAGGAACCCCAAAATACCTGTAGCTTTGACTTGCTTTTAAAAGTGTAAAGTTTTTATTTATTTTTTTGAAACTAATATTATTATATTTTTTAAATTTATTTTTCATTTTGCGTAATTAGGCAAATCGTCAAAAAAGAGGTAAAAATAAAAGGCCCTGGTTTCTTCATTTAGTAGCTAATGCTGCCTGACAGTAAAATAATTTGTTTTCCATAGTCATCATTAGGTGACCCATTAATTTCCATCTCAACAGTTGACTCTCATGCTCTGTTAAGAAACTGGGCTTCTCAGATCAGGAAAAGCTCCAGTTTGGCTGTCGAAAGCCATATATATGTGGACCTCCCAAATATAAAAAAGGCGAAAATGAGGCAATTATTAATATTTTAAAAATGGCAAAATGCGTTTATTGGATACATCTATGACAGAATTTGCGGTAATATTTCATGTTTTTATCAAAGCCATTTTAGAATATTTAGAACAAGTAAATAGCCAAAATCTCAATCGATGGGTTCATATGAATTGAATGAAATCCATATGCATAAGCGTTTCAATGTATTCATTTTTCTGTTCTTGGGATAAGACAAATCGATCTTTGTATCGTATTGTAACCTTCGACCAAAAGTGGAACCTCCCAAAAATTGTCCAAATTCGGAAATGTATCAAAGGAAACTGATGGTTACTACTTGATGGACAAGATGTTGATTAATCAATCACAGCAGAAGTCTAATGCATTCAGTTAGAATAAGTGATGAAGAATCTTGCAAAAACACCACCGATATTGATCAATAAAAACTTCTTCATGATAATGTCTCTCCACACGTTAAAAATCAAACTTAAATGAAAATTCTGCAGATGGATTTGGAAGCCATTGATCATCCTCCTTATTCCCAAAAATTTTCATCTATCGACCACCACTTTTTCTGAATTTGGAAAACTTCTTCCAAGGTAGCATTTTCCAATTCCAAGAGGCTGTCTAAAGTTTAATGCAATTTATTGATTTTTACAAAATAAAATTTATTGATAAAGGCATATTAGAACTGCCGACGAAATGACAAAGATGTATCTTTGTTGAATACTACTTTTATATTTATTTCATTGTCCCTTGTAAAAGTTTGCACTTCTTATTTGATGATCTCATAATATTATCCTAGTTCTTAATCATTGTGTTTCATTTTTTCTGTTTGTATTTTACTAAAGGGTGCAGATAATGGAGTTTTCTTGATGGGTTATTGGTGCAGAGTGAGTGCGATTCACAGATGCGCTGATTATTAATTGTGATTAAAAATTGAAATTTTCGTGACCAAATCTAAAGAAAATTAGTTAACATTAGATTTGTCATTCACTTTGGCGCATTTCAGATCTAAGACCAACTGCTGTATATAGATAGTTAAAGCATTTACAAGTCAATTCTTCCGACGTTTCTCCTCAGTAAATTTCCTGGAATTCCTTCTCCAAGGCGAATCTTTCTAAAAATACTGATAATTCCTTCTACTGTTGCAGAAATTGATTTTTGTAAGTAATTTCTTTCTTTTTCGTCTGCAGTTTCTAAACGAGTTTCTGCCTTATGTAGATGTAAAGATTTGCCATCTACTCCCAGAATAGTCCAATAATGCGATAAATTAATTACCTGGCCCTAATTGCGTTAGTCTATTTTTTTAAATATATTTTTATTATAGTTTTATTAAAGTCATTTTTATAATTAGTTTTATTATTTCAGACTCATAGAGATCTCTTCGGTTCGTGTCCTTGGCGAACACAATAAAAAGTATTTATCACAACTGTGGGTATTTCGTCACAATATCAAAAAACACAAAATTAAGAAATTATTGAATTACTGATTCACTTTCAAAATCAATAAAAATTTAAGTTGAATTTTTATTCAGTGAAAAAGTGCCAGGATTAGGGGAAAATGTTCATCCGAGATCTAACATATTTTTTACATTAATGTAATATTTAAATGAGAATTTTCAATTTTACTCAATACCTCAACAATTAATATTTTATTTATTAATAAAAATAAAATGATAAATACATCTTTTATTTTATTGATTTTAAAAATCAATTTTTATAAAATTGAATTATAACTAATAATCAATCATCGAAAGATATTATGAAAAATAAAAACCAAAGCAGTTCGATGAAAATTTATTATACATTTTTGGAAGACTTCGCAAAATTCACTGCAGAGACAAATTGATTTACGACCTTCTTAAAATCCTTTGGCATTGAATTTCTTGGAATGGATTTGATCTTTTCTACAATGTTTTGATCCAAGGCCTAAAAATTATATAAAATAATTTTTTAAAACTTAAAATCAATAATTAGTTAATTAATATTCATAAAAATTAACCATAATGAAATATTGTTTATTTCAATATTGAGAAAAATTCTTTTTTAAAAAATGTTTTCACCTGGTAAAATGCAGCTCCCATCAATTTCAAACAATCAATAAGACAATTAATGAGCATAGCGAAATTCTTTGGATGGTCTTTAAGAGTCTCATTTTCTCCAATCAATTTTGCAATCAACGACCCGAATTTATTGACAAAATTCTCGATCTCTGACTTTATCAGAACTTCTTCACTATCAGTGCCCTGGACACAGTTTTTGATACTTTGACTGGTGAGAATTTTTCTCAAAATACCAATGACCTGATAGTTGGAGCACTGCTTGGAATCGTCGGCACAAACATAGGCCAAAAGTTGATCATGGAACGCCAAGATAACTTCGGGACACTGGTCGAAAATAACAAGGAACACGGGTTTCAATGTGTGATTCTTTTTCATCACCAAAGAATCGATAATTGGTTTGAAATATTCGACAATCGTCGTCATTTCAGACTTGTTCAATCGAAGAACCGTAATCAAAATGTTGCCGAAAAGTTTCAAAACGTTTTTCGATCCGGAGCACATCTCTACAGATTTCATCAATCGTTCCAAATTTGGAACGACGTCGGATACGGCAGCATCTTGAGTCTTCTGGAATTTCTTAAAAGAAGAGCTCAAACGAGTCATTCGAGTTTCCACACTGACGTCGGATTTTTGCAAACGAATCATCAAAGACGAAAAGGCGAACTGGAATTGAAGAAAAAACCGATATTTCATAACAAATATTAATTCAATCAATAAATAATACGTACCATTCGATCAGCGAATTTTGGAGAATGAAGAAAAACCGTTTCCAATAAATCAATGCAACGATTTTTGAATTGTTTCAACTGCAGAGCAATGTAACGTTGTTCTTTCAAGGATGTTTTCGGTTTCCGTAACATAACCCCATGGTCTTGGTCGTCATTGGATTCCGATTCTGATTCAGCAACCTCAGGACAATTGTCATCAGAATCGCTGTTGACATCCGCCTTAACGGTTTGCAATGCTGCAAAGATTCGAGCTTTGAGATCATTTTCTTGATCGTCAACATCCATGGCCTCGTCGTCCTCGTCATCATCGCTACTATCATCAACCTCTTTGTCTTCTTTATTATCACTATCTTCCTGTTCATCTTTTTCTTCTTCTTCCTCCTCATCATCATCGTCCTCCTCGTCATTCATGGAGTTCTTCTTTCCTACATCTCTTGATTGAACTAAAACATCGAAGTAAGTCTGACAACGGTAACCAGCTTGAAAACTCACTTTCCGCTTTCTCAATTATCGAGTTGATATGTTCAATGACTTCTGAATCACAAAATCCCTCTTCAACCAACGTCCTAAAACAATTAACTAACAAGTTTCGGAGATAATGACAATTTTGTTCCAGCAACGCAACGATGACATCCGTGAACACAATCGTCCAGGTTTCTCTGTCTCGTTCTCTCTCATTTCTGTTTTCTTGATCATCAAGCTTCAACCGTTTGTTGGCGCTGGTCGAATGTCCATCTGTAACGCCACTGTTTGATTTTTCAAAACATGTCATAACATCTTGCACTACAGTGACCAGTTCTGAAACGATAAACAAATAAACCACATCTAAACCAATAAAACTCACCATCATCAAAAGGTTGTGTTGTCATATAAAAGCACAAATGCGAAAGTAAGCTCACAAACATGTCGTGAACTTTGATGTTCACCACATCAATATTGCATTCGGAAGCCCTTCTCTTTTTCGATTTCGGCTTTTCCACCTTTTTCGTCCAATACTTCAGAACCTTATCAGCGATGGCTTTAAGCTCTTCGTTCTGGTAAATATCATTGGAACATCGAGTTAACAGTGATTTGAGTCGATCCGAATTTTTAGATAAAGCAACTTCTTGCAAACATCTAAACAGAGCAGAGCGAGCAGATTCGACAGGTAACGATTCCTGAGTTTTCTCAACCTCAATGTGGTTATACTCATGGTTTTGTTTCATTAACATTTCCACGATCGATTCATCGGCCACGGAACACTTGACAAAAACGGTCGACAGCTGTTCCAGTCCATATACCTTTGCTTGGTAAGTGGACGAGCTTTGGAAATGTTCAATTAGTGCTGATTTGTACAAATTGTACAGCTCTGTCGATTTTACATGGCGTAACAATGCTTGAGACAGTCTCAGTGATTGACTGATGTTGGCTTCTTTCGTAACAAACTCCACAGTACGTTGTTCACAAATCAATCGAAAAAAATCTTCCAACAGCTTTTGGTTTTGTTCTGTCACCTCAAATTTATTGAGCTCCATCACAAATTCTTGACAGATTCCATGTAGCTCGAAATCCTTTCTGCTCAGTTGCTTAAGCAACAAATCCAGTACAATCCCATCAGCCCACATTTCCTTCATGATTTTGTTTTGATTTGACAAGTTGCCCAGTGCGTTGTTTTCGTTATTTTGAATAAACATAACTTTGAACGATAACAACAGAATGACTTTTTTCAGTTTAATTGAAGCTTGGTCCGAGGAAAGACTTTCTACATTATATTTAGATAAAAAGAGAATTTCGGATTGGATAAAACAATCTAAGTTGGTTTGTTCAGAAACCTACCTATAAAAGACTTCCAAACCATTGAGAAACTTGGATTCATTCCCATTAAATGTAAAACAGAAGTCAGTTGATCTCCTTTGAACATTCTAAACAACTTTGGCAATTTATCCAAAATCGGTTTAGATTGGATGGACGGAATACTTATCGAAAAATTCTTCATCGTTTTCTATTAAAATATTAATCACAACTTTTTCAGTTTTATGAAAAACCTTGTGTTCCATAGAAAAGTACAAGCAAAAAATCAAATTCTGGGGGCAATTATCCAAGTTGTCAACTTCAAATACGCTAGAGGGAATCTTTTTCAAAAACGGCTGGAGTTCCTTTCCTGGAATCTAAATCTCTCAATATAACAATAACATTATGCATGTAGTATACTTTTTTCATAAATTTTATTGTTGTTATTGCTGACAAGAATCCAAGTGAGTGATCTTTGGTTAGTGTTAGGACAAAATCATAAAAATATGTGAGATTGGATTTATCAATCTACAAAAATAAGGATTCATCAAACCAAATAATTAAAGATTACTTTTGATATTTCGACTGCTGAAATTATAGCATCGATAGACAGTAATGCTCCAAGTTTATTCTTTAATTTCTATGGATACAAACAATTTTTAGAATTATATTAAATTAATTAACCAATGAATCTTTATTGAACAGATGTTCTTTAATTTGTGAAAATGTCGAACTCAGTGTTTCCATATCCATTGATTCCAAAATGCAATGCAAAGTCTGAACAAATCCATGTTTTTTATTATCAACTAATGAACCAATTCCCTTTAATAAGGATAAAATAATTTCATTTTGTAAATCTTTATTTTCCTAAATCTATTATTATCTACATTTAAATTATTATTTAACAATAACCTTATATTTATCAACAAGGTTTTTAACAGCTTCTATTCTTTTCTTACGGTCAACCTCTGACAAATTGTTAATAAGAATATTCAATTTATCACGCATTATAATTTCACAAGATCAGAAAAAAATGAATATTTAAACAAATTGTTTATTCAAAATATTATAGCTGGAAAAAATTTAGATAATTAAAAATTATTCAAGTATTTTAATAAAATCAATAATTAGAAAATGTGTAATCCGGAATATTTAATAATGGAGAAAATTATGAACTTTTCTTTGTGAAAATTTCTGATATTGTTATTTTGCTATTGATTATTACTGCTCTGGCGAAGTTAAGTACTGTCGATTGGTATTTTAGATAATCTCAATTATATTCTCAACTCTTGGTTTTGAATAATCTATTATGAATAATACTCTTGTAAAGTTATTTAAAATGGAATTCATTTTCCTAAAAAATTATCTGAAATAATTCTAAATTGCAATATTATTAGAAAAAAATTGTTATACACTTTTTTATTTATATAAAAAAATATAAAAATGTTTCAGTTCATTTTAACTACAATTTTAGGCATCTGAGATGTTAAATTATTATTTGAATCCATTTACTTTTGGTTGGTGTTTTCAAACAAACTCAGTAATGCAAAAATATATTCATATTGCAAAAAGAATACAGAACCAGTCCCATCATACTTTCACTACAAAAATTCAGTTTATTGATGTCACAATGACAATTATATCAACTGTCAAAAATTTTAAAAAATTATTGTAATTGTAAGAATAAAATATAAAATGCAGTTAATATTTTAAAAATATTAACCATACTTCGAGTGATCTCTATCTTACTTTAAAATATCAACTTAGTTGTGTACACTACGCAGAAACAATAAATTTATATTTTGAAATTTTATTTATGAAACAATGATCACAATATGAATAACAAAGTAATAAAATCGAACAACAAATAAAATAAATTATCTTATAACACTCTTTGAAATTGTTAGTAATTCTGAAATAATCTTACTTCTAAATTTACGATAATCAATTATTAAAAAAATATTATTAAAATTATTTACAATTTACTAAACGAATCTAATTAATGTAATTTTTTTCGTTACGATATACTACGAGTGGTAATAATTAGGTACTTAATCTCTACATCTGACTTAGATATAGTTGACAAATGCTTAGTCTTTCCAAAAGCAGCATTCGTTTTTCAACTAGATTTGGCTCCTCCTCATAAGGCCAAAAGTACCCAGGCTTTCCTAAAAAATAAAAATATTAAAGTTTTACCTTGGCCAGGTAGTTCTCCTGACCTGAATCCCATAGAAAATATCTGGGAAATTCTTAAACGTCAACTAAGTCTAATTAAACATAATTGTTCTGAAGATTTATGGAATGAGATCCAAAACAAATGGTACAATCTTTCTCGTAACACGTGCCAGAAAATTGTGAACTCAATGCCCAAAAGATTACAATTGATCAAGAAATCAAAGGGATATCCTATTCAATATTAAGACTTGTTCATTTAATAAATTTTGTTGTTTAAAAGATTCTTTTCAATTAAAATTAGTATTTTTTATAGATGGTGATCAAACTTTTTACGCGCACTATAGTGTTAATGCAAGAAAACTTTATTAACAATACACAATGGTTTACAGAGATGTCAAATGCTCTACAACCACCACTTCTTATTTGAAATCAAATAGATCAACTATCACTCGTATCGAATATAAATCAATAGCAATCAAAATATGGATCAATATCTCAATAAGTAAAATCAAACAATTAATTTTCTACCCAGACTAGAGAATTCAAACAACCATTGAAACACCAGTTAGACACACTAAACCTTCTTGTGGTCCTTCTCCCCAACTCCATACGGGAGTGCAAACTAATGTTTATATTATAAATTTTAGAACGCAGAAAGATTTTTCAATGTATCCCGTGTAGCATGAGAATCCATAGGCTACTGTTAAAGGGCCTATCGCATAACTCGAGAATTCACTGGTGGCTTTGATTATTTTCTGTTGATTCAAATTTTTAATTTGATTATTTATTTTTAGCAATTTTGAACTTTTGTTTGTGATTTTTATAGAAAAATAATTTGACCAGTAACATTTAACTTGTTTGTAAAAATATTTTGAAATAAAGATTAGTGAGATTCAATTATTAAAAATTATTGTGATTCTCGAACAGGTTAATAACTAAGTGACAGGTCAGCAAAGTTACAAATTAATTATAGAAAAGTAATAAAAAATCTCGATCTGCAATTCTTGAACCTCTTCATAGTTACCAATAATAGTAATATGAATCGTGTCACCACAAAATAAAATATTTTTTTAAATTTTCAGAATTTGGTATATGCTCTACTGATAACTTATCATACCAAGTTAACTTGTTTTTGTGCAAATAATATAGTTTTGATCAGTTCAATAACAAAGAATAAAATTTATTTAACCATTTTACAAAACACAAGATAAAAATTAATCAATATTTCTAAACTTTCTTGGGTCTCAAAGAAAAATGCATTTTCTTTCCTGAATAAGAAATTGCAGTAGACTTAGGCTTAGCAATTGCATTATTGAGTTCTGATATTTCAATAGCATCCAATGTATTTGATCTAAACAAGAAATATTGATTGATAATTAAAATATATTTTTTTAGTCTCACTTTGAGCTTGAACTACTGGATAATGTTGTGCTAGAAGAATATTGGATGCTATTTCCAAACCTTGACTTAATTATCTTTAAAGATTTGTGCAAGAAAGGTTCAAAAGAATCTTTTTTAAAGAAAACAATGGAAAAAAGTATTATGAGAAATGGTAGTATCAGTGATGACGATAAGCTTGTGGCAATGTCCTGAAAATTAAAAAAATAATGACTTAATAGAAAAACAGTGAAAGATGATTACATTATCACCAATAGATTTCTTCACAGGATAAAAGTCAAACTCGAAATGTTTATAGAAAGATTTTTTTTCTCCAGGATCAATTTTCAATATTTGTTCTTGAGCTGAAATATTATTATACAGCAACGGACTCAGACTCGATTGAAGACGTACAACATATTCCATTCTAAAATTAACCGTGAAAAAGCGATAATTTTATTATAATTAAAAATATATTTGTATTTATGAAGAAAATAAAATATAATTTAAGTTGCTCGTTAAACAGTTATTTATATTGAAGGCTCGGTGAAATATTCTTACACATTTGCTACATCAAAACTATTTAGTCCTCATTGATTTCAAAATGTTTAAAACACTCAATATTGAAGCACACAGCTCAGAGAACATTCACAACCTCTTCAAAATAATGACCCACCAAACTACATATCTTCTTCACAGTTGAAAGTTTTCCGTCAATTTTGCCTTTTAAAAAACAGAAGGACCTAAATCCAATGAATATGGTAAAATCAAAATAGTCGACTTCCTTAAGGCTCTTCAGGGTTCTTTATGTATAACGAAAGCTGATATTTAATGAAATTACAAATCCTTGTTATTTTCTGCTCAAAAATTTACATTTGTGGATGATTATTCCTTTTCTTTTTTTGAAGAAAATGATTTTTAGATTTTTCTTTATTCAGTAATTTCAGATTTCGGTCATTATGATCAGTTTTCCTTGAAAGTCAAGAGAAAACACTTGATCATTACACAAGACCCAAAAATCTGGAAATTGATGAAAAGCTAACCACGTGAATGATGAATTTAAATGTCCTAATGAGCAAATTAATAAACCCACTGAATTGAAAAATACAAAAATTATTGGTTTAGATTCATTTTGACATTTTATCATTGTTCATTCCTTTCCATATCCAGTCTCGGTTTGAATGCTTGTTTACTGCAATTTTTGAAGGGTAAAATCCTAGACATCATCAAATGCTACTGAGTCGAAAATACTATTTCTTTTATAGAAAAATATCTCCAGATTATTTTTTACTAAACTCCAGGACAATTCTTACTATACTTGATTTTGATATTACAGTCTACTTTCTTTAAAGCACGTACCGAAATATGGGACTCACTTCCAATAAATATTTGGAGTTTCTATGCCAATTTTTCTTAAATTGAATTACTTTAAATTCAAATTTCTTGAATATCGATAAAGTACTTAAATGAAAAGTTTACAGAAAAAAATATTCGTAAACTTTAATTCAATTAAATGACTATTAAATAATCACTGTAAAAGTTGTTGGATAAATCGAAAAAATTCACCTTTTTTTCTACAAAATAAACATGAGAATCAATACACTTCATTGTGACGAAATCACTAAAAAGCAGAAATGCAATTACTCTAACCGATCGAAATATGTAATGTAACCAATTTAAGTTAGACAAAGGCTTACTTTTTATGCATTTGTGGAAGACTCATTTGAAAATATATTCCTTCACTAACAAATTTGTGCGCCGCAATGACATTGTCCGGATTATCACTGGGGAAAACCATCAGATTGAGACTGGCCATGTAAATGTCTGAGTTGGTGTTGACCATTGCAGAAATCTGTTTTTAGAAATGATCGATAGATTTTCCGAAAAGATGATCAACAAAAAATCTACTTCTCTCAAATTAATGTCTCGCAACGCATAAATTTTCACATTGAGCATGTCCATGTTCTGCATTTTAATGTTAACGGTGTTGGGATATGAACGGATTATAGCGTTTTCATCATTCGCATTTGTACTTTTCAGAGACAACAAATAACGACATCCTGTCGGGGAAAGTGGAGAAAATCAATAAGATAAAAAAATATCCCATATATTTAGTGTCGTTTAATTCTGCTCACCTGGTTGTAATCCTCGAATACGAAAAGATCCATTATCATCAGAAACGGCGTGCTCGCTGCGTAGCAGATTCTTTTTGCAAATAACATCAGTCTGATCTTTGATCGGATCACCTTCAATTATCACTCCAGGTTCCGGTTCGCCGTTCAAAGAAACAATCTGATGAGATTTATTTTTTATAAAAATCGACATTATTTTAATGACAATCAATACTTTTCCGTAAAGACTGAAGGACGTCCTCGTTGCTTTGATCAAGATTTTTTCCATACTGCCTTCAACAATTTTTACTTCCACAGCACCATATGGAGTGAACTCCAACTCTTTCATCATTGCACGTAGATAATATGCACCTAAAGCAAATAACAATTAAATCTCTCAGAAGGTATAAAGAGGTGTGAGAGGGTCACCTGGTGTCAAACCAACGAAAACAAATTTTCCGTCTTCGTTTGTCAGTTCGTTCTTCCTGACATCATCACCGATAATGGATAAAAGAATACCTGAGGAAAAACGAATAATGATACGAGATTAACAGCTCGAAACCAAACCTGGCAACAGTTTCCCTGTAGCATTATCGGCTACTTCGACAACCAATTCGGCCAATTTGTAAGCCTTGAAATGGAAATGATTTTCCGCAACTGAATCCAGGACAATCTTGTAGCCGGCCTTGAACACTTTGATTTCATACTTAAAACTCGAATTGAGAGGCCCAAAGCTAAATTGCTCGGTCCCATCTGTTTCCGATATACCAATAACTGTTTCAATGTCATCTTCATCAAAAGACGAAATTTTTTTGCGAATTTCAACAGTTATCTGATTTAAAAAACGGTTGAAAAATGAAATTATAAAAAAAAATCAATAGAAAAACCTCTTTAAGTGCTGGTGTCACAGTGCCATAAAGAAACGTGCCGCTTTCCAAAGTGAATGTGCCTATATTCGTCAGACATTGAACCGTGGTTTTGGGCAATTGGAAATTTAAAATTTTCGGTTGTACCAAATACTGAGAAGAATTTACAGAAACTTCAATTGATTTATCTGGTACCACCCAAAATTTTAATGATCCCTTATTTTCATTCCATCTATCGATTGACATCGTTAAAAAACAATTTATATATATATTTAAAAGTTTCTACATTATATCATTAGCAATGGAATCATTGTTGATATTGATTCTTATCATTTCTCTCAAATGTTCTTTGAAGTCTTTGACTTTGTCAAAATCAACGTTTTCTATGAGATCAAAATTCACCGCCACCTGGAATTGGGCTATGTCAATCGCAATATGACATTGTGGATCGCGAAAATCGAAATGTTTGACGCACATTTGATTCAAATCAATGAACAGGGAATCATTTTTCATTTTATGGCACGTGGTTATTTTGATTTCATATTTTCCCGATTTTGGAAAACAAACCTTTGACACTCCCTGTGCCAAAAATTTTGAATCCACCAATGTACCGGAATCAGTTGAATGAAAGTAATCTATTTTCACTTCATGGCTGGAATGAAAGGGAACAGAAAACCCAACTTGTTCAAACAATAAATCATTGACGTTTTTATCAGAAATATCGACCAATAGAGTGGTTTTCGACCAGCACCATCGATTTTGATCCAATGGTACATGAGAATTGGCAGATATCAGATCGATTTGGTAATTACCAGGAACGATATCCTTAAAGTGAAAATTCCCTTGATTGAATAATTCCTAAAGTTAATGCGTAAACATTTTCAAAAATAAAATTTTACATTAGAAATCGAAATGTGCTGAGTCAATTGCACAACATCTGTATTGTCGGTCTTGGATTTCAAAGTCACTTCAAATTCACCAGGATTGCATTTGTCAATACATTTAACAATTCCTGAAATCGTGCCACGAAAAGGAGAAAATTTTACAACGACGGGAATTGATTTCAACACAACCTATCGAAATCAATCAAGATAATGTGAAAACAAAATAATTTGATACTTTGATAAGAGTAGGCGCCAAACTGAGACCGTTAACTGGCGGATCCACAACCGGCTTAACGATATATGAACCTGGCACAGTATAAAAACAGAAGCGACTAATCACGTTCCCAACATGTTTATCCAGATCGTTTAAATTTTCAGGATTTTCGATTTCCGAAAATACATAATCAACAACGTCTCCACTACTTTCGTTAATCAATAATACTTTTCTTCTAATCGATAACTCAATCAATTCCTTCTTCCTAGACTACTTGCAATAAGTTTAAATTAAAGATTTATTATCATTATTTTAAAATAAAACACAAAATGAGTAAATCCCAAAAATATGAACCAGTTAAATTTGAAAAAAAAATTCGACACATATTTCTGCTTGCTAAAAATTCGATGATAGAAACATAAATTGTAAATAGAAAATGCTAATACGTTCGTCAGTACCAGAACAATGATTCAAAAGTTGTGATAAGACTATGTTGAATCTGGAAAATACGTTTACCTCGTAAGGTATTGTGAATTTGGACAAAGGACAGTTACTATTCAATCTAATAGTGAGCAACTCAATCGTTTAAAAATTTTAGAGAAAAAGACTATCAATACTTGACAAAAATCATCCGTTTCAAAGTTAAATTACTCGCTGTTATGTAATCGGGCCTCTTTCAAATTTGCTTTTATCTCGACTAATAGAACACTCTTTACAAACACAAACTTCGCAAAAAAGTTGTGGAGATAAAACCTTTTTACGAAGACATGTACTGAGGTCAGAACACCATGTCAATCGGTAAAGAAAGGATAGATTGTGAGGAAGACCATAATATATGATTGAAAATATACAGATTAATGTAATTTTTTTTCTAATCAGACATTGATATTAAGTCATTTAATAATATTGATTTAAAAAAATACACTATCTTATTGCACAATATATATATTTCAAAATTATAATCATTATGAAATAAATATCAATAAAATCACATTTCTCAAAAATGAAATATCACAATCAATATTATTAACAAATCATACTTTGCTATCACCAAAAACAATAGACCCACAGATACTTATTTTATATGGACCAAACGATCCGATATCTGGATGCCTTGGATTGAAAATAACGTTTGATTTATTGAACACATAGCCATTAAACAAAATCTGTCAGGAGCAATGAAATCTATTTTAATTTATTCAATTAATTATACCGAAATGTCATAATTTCCCTTTTTAACTCCCTTCAGGATAAAGTTTCCATAACTATCTGACTTTGTGGAGAATTTCATACTGTCAACATATATCTACACGTGTCGAGTCAATAAATATTTTGTATATTTCAAAAACATTACTTCAGCGTTTGAAATGGGACTGCCATCAAAATTTATGACTCTCCCAATCACAGAAAACCCCTTTATTTGAAATAATCCCCTCAGGTCAATAGGACTGCTTGTAATTTCAAATTCATGTTGATTGGGAAATATATCATAAGACGAAATATTGGACTGGTACATCGGAACCAACAAATATCGACCACCTGGCAAGAGAGGAAATATAAATTCACCTTTGATATTTGATACGGTCTGAATTTGAGAAGTAAAAATTATAGTGTAACATTAAACAAAAACTTTGCACAATGAATTATATCCTTCCACAAATATCGAAGACTGATTGAAATTGAGACAACTGTACTTGGAAAAATTAAAATGTGTCATATTGATTGATTTAGAAAAAAGATAAAAGTGAACGTCTTTAATTGGTTCGTCGTAGAATTTAATATTTCCGAAGACCGGATACCCCTTGGAAAATATATATTGATCAGTAAAATATTTAAGACTTACTTACAAATATAATAAAAGATTCTTTTATATACACATTGTCATTGGTGATTTGAAAATTATAATTTGTATCGTTCAGCTCCAAAGACTTGCCATCATCTGTTTCAGATTTAAAATTAAGGGAATAATTTCCGGGCATTATTTTTGAAAATATAAAATCTCCGCCATCGACTGTTGTTGTTTGACTAATAACTTGAGAATTGTTCAACAAGTAAATAACAATCCCTGATGGACCACGATTTATATTTGCAGTCGTAACTTTTCCATTTATACTAAATCCAACAAATTTAAAATTATAATCATCTGTACATGTATCTTGACTGTTAATCACAAGTTGATAACCATCAACAGGTTCTATAGCCCAACCGACAGGACCAACAATCTTGATTATATAATTCCCGGCATCATAAATTGGAACAGAATATGCTCCGTTAGGTAAAATATCAGTTTCATAATTTACCGTACCGTCAAGAAAAGTTAAATGAACGGACAACTTTTTAAAATCAAAACCCTTAATATCTGCCTTTATAAATCCCCCACAGCCAATAATATCATTGCATTTGATAAAATTTTGACAAATTAATATGAAAAATGAAATAAATGGAATAATAGAAAATTTCATTAATATCAAAGCAAATGTGCTCCTAAAATTTATATATTATATGGTTTGAAATAATAAAGTAAAAACAATTTACCTTAGTAAAAGAAAATATTTGATAAAATTTTAAATTTAAATTTACAGTCGATTTTTTTAAAATAAGTTCTAAATGTTTTAATTTTTGATAATAATATTGCAAAATTCAATTCCATACATTTTCCAGTTTATTAATTTTGTCTTGAAAAGTTTTAAAATTATTTGTCATAAATATTTAAAAACCTACATCTAAAAATTTTATTAAAATACAAAAATAAATTTTATATTATACCAATATCATTATTGAAAGTGTCGTAGTGCAACTCCAACATCACTTTATATAAAAATACGAATTTTTCACAACAGTAGGTAACTAATTTTTTGTCAAATTATAATTTATTTTAAATTATGGCGATAATAAAATGTTCATAAATTTGTTCAGCTGTTGTAATTCATATCTAATTATCAATGTATATTTTTACAATACAGATAACATCAACATTGGTCACAGAATCACTTGGCTAAAATGGCATCGAAATTCTTTTACCGTGGATTGTCAAGTCACTGAACTTATCGATCAGAATAAACCAGTACCAACTGATAAACTGGTAATGGCAATCACACCCATGATATTTACAAGTATTGAATCAAAGTCTCAAGCCAGCATCTTTAGCAATCTTCTATTAGAAATATCAAAAATGTCATTACTTTTTACTTGACATGAATAAATATGAATTTTTGATGAAATAGATCATAAAGTGTTAGTTTATTTACATCATTTGCTCAACATTGCCATACTACCCTCTATAATGTTTTCCTTATAGTCAATTTTTCAATTTCTTTTGAAAAAAGTGACATTACAAATTCGTTTTGGCGGATATTGAATCAGGAAAACAATTTCGAATGTAAACTTGACAAATGGAGCAAGGGAAGAAAATCTATTGTAGACCATACTATAGATGCCAAAAATATTGTTGGGTTTACCCAAAACATCCACCCGTCCCAAATGATAATTATAAAATTGTGCTCAAAATAATAAGAATAATAATAATTTTTGTAAATTGTGCAGAAAATGACAATAATAATAATAATAATAATAATAATAATAATAATAATAATAATAATAATAATAATAACTAATTAGTCGTCGACCAAAATACTATATAAGGAGAAGGATTTTACCATAAATTCACCCACAATCACGAGAGTAACATTTGAAAGAAACTCTTTAGAAGATAGATTCAAGACATTCGTTGATATTCGAGGAGATTCAAACTAAAAGAGATTCGTTAATATTCAGAAGACTAATTCTAAAGTATATTTTTAATGCATTCAGTCCTGGGATTGTGTTTGAGTTTCCCACAAAAGGGCCATTTCTGAGCAACTGTAAAGGCTCAGCTAATAGTCCGGGAAGCTTAAACGAAGATGACTCATAAGTTTGTTCCATGTTTTATTGTCATCTTAATTTTATTATTAAATATTAATTTGATTACATTATTTTATGTTAATTTGATTGTTGATTAACTTTAATTATCTATTGGTGTTTCGTGACTCGTTATTATTAACTTTTATGTTTAATCGACTACCCGACAATTACAGACATTTCATACCTTATTATGATTCCTTTCTCTTGAGTTTGACGATTTTTGTGTTATTGTTATCACTGTGATTTCGTGTGAAGTTTGTGTTATAAATACAAGTTATTGCTTTATTGACTGTTATTATTTTTGCACCACCTATGAGTTGGAGTCAGGTTTAATTTTGATACACTAAATAGTGAACAATATATACTCGTCAGGAAATATTTAATGACAGAAATTTGACAAAAACATCTTCCTCATATGTTCCAAAGTTATGACCATAACATGAAAACTTCATTACATCTCAAAAATAGACACAAACTTTAGGTGTTTAAATATTATTGACTATTAGTCTTCCAAGTGAAAATATGGATAACGTAATAGAGGTAGAACAATTGCGTTATGAAATACCGCTCTATTTTGCTATCTGATTTAGAACAGAGACAACCATTACTCTAATAGTATTACAGTATTCAGATACTAATATTTATTATATAAATTCATATGAAAATAGCTCAGAAAAATCAGGTGGTTAAAATGATTGATTTCTTATTGTAATCTGAATACGATTTTGAGTATAATATATTACCAATACTAAAATTATTTACCGATGTAGATATAGTATCCGAGTCCAGTTCCAATCACAACTTTGCGAAAAACGCTCATCATTCTGCTAAGATAAATTGTGTACAAGGTACCAGAGATAGATGTAAAAGTTATTTGTCATATGGTTATGGCACTTATTGACACTGGTACACAGACATCACTGATATATATGGATTTTAAATACTGCAAAACATGACGTTAACAGTACTCCTGTTTCAGTAGTTAGGGTAGAGGGCAAAACCTTTCCATTGTTAGTTACATAAATTAGTATTCTGCATGTCATGGAAAACGATATTTATCACAGATTGAAAGTGATGAGAAATAATGATCTTGAATGTATCATTGGTATGGGTATATTCCCGGTTTAATCTTACACATTATACAATTTTTTTATTATTTATCTATTTATAACCATTTTAAAAACAAATTGGCAATTATAATATTTTACAATTGTTAACATTACTCGAAGTTAAATAAATTCTTAAAAATTAAGGTTAGAAATTGACCCTAAAACTAAATAATATTTTTTGTTTATTTCTTCACTTCTGTCGCTGATTTTTGTTTTTCGCAGTTTACATACTAATTATGGTAGTGAATAGTGAGGAATTTTGAGATACTGATAATTGTATCGTCCTAGAGGATTTTCTTATCTGCAAATAAGTGGTAATATCCTTGGGAATTTTCTTCAGAGCATCATAATGACTCGTGATCACTCTTTATTGTATCATATTAAAAATGTCATTCTGAATATCAAAAACATTAAAAAAAAGTATATGTTAATCTATTCATTGATAATGTATACGATGACTAAAGCCCTTCTAACTTATAAGGTTTTTTATTTTCTCCCAGTACAACTTATGCTTATCATGGTTTGAGGCGTGCCTATGCAATATTTTGATAAAAACAAATTAACACATTTTCAGTTTCATATTAATTCTGTGACAAAATTATTTTAAAATAATTTTTCACTTTTCTGAAGTTTATTCAACGACATTTATTTATAGTTAAACAGTAATAATAATCTTTACAAAATATGTTCCAAAACATATTAATTCTTTATCACGATAATTTATTGATAAGATTTTTAAGACTCTAATTTTAATTAAGGCCATTTGTATTGGAAAATTTAATGTTTACTAGTAACATTAAATTTTTATACTTTCGTTTTTTAGACGTTGTTTAAGTGAGTTAATTCAATGTTTAATGATACGTTAATCTTTAACAATAACTTTTAATGCCTTAGTGACTGTCGGAGCAAGGCTTTGTTACGGTTCTTTCGGTTCCAGTAACCATAGAATTCCTTTGAAGACTTGCATTACTACTACTGCTTGTCATGATTTTTTTTTGTTTAAGCACATTGTTGTTTGATATCGATCAGCATCTCCTTGTTTGCCAGTGAATCATTATCATCTACTTTTTTAATGATTAAAATAAGCCAGACATAGGGAAAATAATGTTTAAGCCGTAAAATTACGAGAGATTCTTCCCATTTGGTCGTACGATACTACTAAAGATAACTTTATAATGGTAATATAGTAAGAATATGGTTAATTAGCAACTATTATGATAAATGGTTGATCCTGAGTTGAATAAATTATCGGTCTTCTTTAAAGTACTGTCAGCTGAAAAATTAAGTGATGTCACTGATTTGATTTTGATGGTGGATTTTAGAGAAAAATGTTTTTGTCCCTCATGAGGGCTAGGTATTTGTACCTTTTGGTTCCCTCAGTCCATCAAAACAATTCATCGTAAACAGTAATATATTTATCTTTAATTTTTAATACTATTTTTCTCAATAATTTTCAAGATATTTTTTATTTTACGACTTTTGTTTCTAAAGTTTTGAAATTATTTATTATAAATATTTATGTAAATACATCTAAAATTTTTATTAAAATTTATAATAAAAAAAGAATTTATAATATTTATATAATACATGAATTCTATATTATAAATATATGGTTGTAGTGCAACAGAAATTTCAATAAACAGATCTATATAGTTACATTTTTTAATTGCTGGTAATTAAAATCTTTAAAAAGTTAGGCTAAATAAGAGTGTAATTATTTAACTTACAAATTTACTATGGATATAACAAAATATCATTTGAATTTAAAGATCTTGATTCTTGAAAGGCATCAGGTATTACAAGTGAGAATGGAAAAAAATATATTATTAAAAAAAAATTAAATCTAAATTAGTAATCAAGCTGACGGAACTTTTATACCAGTAGTTATTCTTAAATGAGATTAGGAAATTGATATTTAATAATGTATTTAGTGATAAGTCTGGTGTAATTAATACAGCAAATGTATTATTATGTTGATAATCAGTAATGATAATAAATAATAAAATTATTATTATTATTTATAAATTTTTTGACTGATATAAATGTAAAGCTATTATTTATAGTACGTAATAATCATTACAAATATGAACAGAAATCTCGTTAATTTTTATTTTTCGAAATCAGTTAAAAATTTTCTAAAAATTAAAATCTTTACTAATAAAATTAAACTTAAATAATAAAGATAAAAACCAAATCGAAAATGACAAATCAAATATTGTTTGTTTTAACCAGCTGTGGGATGATAAATAGAATTTCCCATGGATATTTCCAAACACACTGGCTTAAATTTTGTTAAAAATTTATCATTGTATTTAATTTTGTTAATATTTAAAGTTCTTGATTTTCTTCTTAGAAGAATACCTGAAAAAGAAAATGATTTCCTCATGGCGGCTACAAAACTTGTCGAAAAACGGAAAGAAATTCAAGAAATGAATGAAGCTTTCAGATGCCGAAAAGAAGTCTGGAATTAATTCATTTAACTAAAATTTAAATGTTATTTGTATTAATTTTATTTTCTTTATGTACCTGTTTGCTATTAATCACACTTCTGAATTCATTAAAAAATTTTTTTAATTCATTTAATAATAAAAAGGATTATTATGACTTAAAATTTATATACTCACTATTATATTACATATTACATAATATTTAATTATTTTATACTTTTGTTTTACGGAATTATTTAATATCAAATGCATTTATTTGAAATATCTTTTTCTGCTCTACAAA
This sequence comes from Bipalium vagum, assembly GCA_037834085.1. NCBI lineage: Eukaryota > Metazoa > Platyhelminthes > Tricladida > Geoplanidae > Bipalium > Bipalium vagum. Next base: position 4,099 of record JBBMKC010199275.1, on the reverse strand, counting down.
ATTTGAAATGTTATTTCATTTTATTGAAATTTGACTGAAGTGGTCAAAGCAAAATTTAATATATACGGTAAACATATACGGAAAAAATATTGATACAAGAAATTCGAATCTATTTGATTGTATATTTAACCTTCAGTTCGCTCAACATATCAGTCGGCTGATGACCAATTGATCGCTCTAATGAAAGAGGTCGACCGTCAAATATACAGGGATTTGTCTCACAGAATAAAGAGCATTCCAATAACAATTCCACCACCTAAAATTCAAATGGGTATAGTCAAAACTAGTTGCTTGTGTGCTATGTCAACTGAACAAAAAAAATCTATGAAAGTCGTTAAATAATTGCAGCTTAAATTCTTGCCAGATATTGAGTGACACACTTTCATAAGGTACGATTTCTTCGTTGAAACATCACGTGAGATGAGAGATTTTGTTTTTATACCAACTTAAAGTACAGGAAAGAGTGGCTTGCACCTGTTTGCACAGCAATGCTCAGAATTAAACAAGAAAATGATGATGTCTGTTTGGTGAAACTGGATTGGTGATCCAGAAAAACCTGGCCTTTGAGAAAACCTATACATCAATTAATTGCGTTGCGTAAGCGACATTATGAAAAAGAAAAAATAGGTTAAGCGATTCAAAATCATTCTTCTCCATGATTAGCCGAAACCGCTCACAGGAAATATTGTCGAAACAGCCTTCCAAGAGCTCGATTGGTAGGTTCTTCAACACCATTCCTATTCCCAAGACCTTGCGCAGCAGATTTCTATCTTTCATTTCTATACTAATTAAAGGCATTACTTTTGTGAAGAAGGTGAACTTTACAACGTGGTTGACCAATTTCTTACTGAGTAGATCTAACGATTTTTGGAATAATTTTTTCGACAAGTTGGTGTTAAGATGATCCAAAATAATAACGGAATTATATTATCTATTGATTTTTCGGTAAATTTGTAAATAAAATATGTTTTATTGCTTATAAATATTAAATTTTGAATATTTACGAATTATTATGTTACAACTTACTATAACGGGTAAGCAGTAAAAGTTCCCAAAATTTTCAAATGTTCTCCGTCCAAACGACACAATTAATATTTATATACATTCTAACACATTATAAGTATAGTTTTTTGATTTTTTAATCCAAATGCCAATAATTTCTATGTTAGTTATACAAATGAAAAAATACCTCCAAAAATAGATAAATTGCGAAATGGTGCGCACAAATTCTATTCGGAAAACCATCAACTTGGGAGAACGTTTAATATTTTTTAGAAAGTGTAATATTCTTTATCTGGCTCCTATTTTGGGATTCAGTCAAGAAAACAAAAATCAAAGTCAACTTATTATTTCCATAATGGAAGCATAAAACTGTTGTTAGACTAAGAATTATTAAGGCAGTTTATTTTTCACAGGACTTAGATTGCCAATATTTTCCCTAATCTTTATTAATATTTTATAATTTGACACTGAAAAACAATACATTCATCAGATGTACTGAAAGATACCTTAAAGACTTTTGGTTAATAATAATAATATAATTTATTGGAAATAAGAGCTTTAACTTACAAACTTTTATCTTGGAAAACCTAAAATAAAATCAAAATTAAGCCTCCTTTCTTACTTTCAAGCTGTATAAAGATTGGCTACTTTTATAAAGTTCAAATTTAAGATAACCTACATCGCAGAGTCTTCGTTTTTCCAAAGTACTTAGTATTCACGAAAGAAAAATGTTAGCATTCTAAGATCAATTGATTTTGAAAACAGTAAAATAAAATAAAAATAATGTGAAATAGTCTTAAGGGTAAAAAAAGGAGTGAAAAAAGGTCAGTCCAAGGCTTAAAATATTTTGGATTATTATTATGATTATGATTGTGATTATGATTATTATTATTATTATGATGATGATGATGATGATTATTATTATTATTATTATTTTTATTATTATTATTTATAATTATTATGATTATTATTATTTATAATTATCATGTATATTATAAATAATAATAATAATAATTTCATATTAATATTTAGGAATTTCAAATGAAAATGACAAGTTTTCAAAAAAGAAAACAAGATCTTGGGGAAAAGGAGCTTCAATTGTCTCAGTGCCTGTTGAAATTTAATAAGTTTTTAGCAGAAAACGAATCCAAGAAAAATAGAGGATTTCAGAAAGAAATCTTAGAGCTGGAAAATCAACGACAATTATCCAGAGAGATATCAGAGTAAACTAAAATTTGTTTCACTAGAACCATGAAATGAGTATTGATTAGATTGAAGAATTCATGCATCAGTTCCAAAGAAAGACTGAATAAAATAAAAATCAAATTAGAAAAATATCGTTCATATGATCAATATATTGAAAATGTTGTTGAAATATCTGACGAGTTCACTGAATCAAGAGAAATCATTGACAGATTTTCGACACTCACTAGTACTTATGAGGTACATTTGATAATAATTATTAATTGATATTTTTAATTTTTTAATGAGAATAAATTAAGTCGAGGAAAATAAGCCAGGCCTTTAAAAATTATAAAGAATACCATTTAAATAAATTATCTTTCTTTGACGGTGATCAATTTCAAAGCGAGGTCATTAAGCTACTTAATTAAAGCTGTAGGCGTCTTTCAGAATACGATTTTTTTAAAATGACCGTGTTTCCATAATATAAACCATACTCAATAAATATGCGCTAGTTAATAAAAATAGTTTGTTTGATTTTTTAAAATATAAGCCCCACTCATTAAAAATGCCCTTAAAAATTAAGATATTGATTTATTAAATTAATTAATAAATTAATATAATTTTTTAAAATAACATTTTAAATGGGTTTTCATTGGTGTTACAAGATTCACAGAGGAAAATGTAACATAACTCTACATCAGAAAATCTAAATATAAAAACTTTCTCGAATATAAAACCTAGTTTAGATTTCTTTCATTTTAAAATAATATTTATTTACAATACCCTGTCTTATATTATAGAAAAAACGGTGGATACATTTTCAAATATATTCAATAAATGTAAAGAAAATGCTACGCGAAACAAAGAAAATCTTATTATAAAAAATGAAAAGGTTCTCTAAGTTGGTTTGTGTTATATTGATATCAGTGATTTATCTCACAGTTTTCATGCATGCACTAAGTTAAGGTATTTTAAAAAAATTGAAAAATTCTATTCTTAAATTAATTAAAATGTGAATCATCAAATATTACTCACTGATGACGAACTGATAAAACGTTCAAAATATGTTTCATAATAATAAATTTTATCAATTGTGAAAAAGCGTCTATTTAAAAAGAAAAATTACACTTAGAGCACGGAAAACCTAATCATATCAATCATGATATATCTGGAGAAATTATGGTATTCTAAGAAAATAGTGTTTCTATTATCAAGCAATGGGAATAAAGATTAAATTGATTTTTTTGAGTATGAGAATTTTTGCACATAAAACAGGAACAAGTTTCAACCCTTTCCTAAGTGTGGGTGCGGATATTTAATTTGATGTCTATACCCAATGAAATTCACTAAAGAATATTTACACAAAGATTATTTAACTTGGTTTTTAGTGCGGAATACGTGGTCCAGATTCCGACCCCGAATAACGAAATCAATCGGGTCATATCCAGAAAAATGATAAAATAATATTCTCTGCTTCCAATATTTAATATTTGTGCGACACGTGCATCTTCTCTTTGTTGTTATTTCAGAAATTTCATTTCCTTATCATAACAGAGGGGCTTACCCATTGAATTAAAACTTTGTTGGTTTGAGATAATTGATGTTGATGATGATGAAGGGTCTTTTATTCTCATATTTTCACAATTTCGCATAGGTTAGTTATGTCAAAATTGGTATGTTTTACTCTAAAGATGAATGATCAGATGATGTAGGTCGATTAACTTAAAAGAATCGTCAAATAAAGTGAATTATAATGTTGAAAGCCTTTATCAAAATAACGACATCAATTTAGCTATTATAGCATCAATTTAATGTTTCATCATATCAAGTTTTCATTTGAAATTATTATTATTATTATTATTATTATTATTATTATTATTATTATTATTATTATTATTATTATTATTATTAT
>JBBMKC010199264.1:0-14254 GCA_037834085.1 Bipalium vagum | reverse complement strand
TCCCTTGTAAATATATTATATTACATATACTATATTATTATCATCTCAATACATTTCATAAAATTATACTTAAAATAATCTTGATATCGGCATTAAATGTTAAGAAAATCAAGATTTTTAGGGTGACGCAAGACTTTTTACCATCACTGTATATATATATATATACTTTTAATTGTAGTCAATATTGGAGGGTGGTAAATCAAAGAGAGACGACTGTACCTTGTTATCACTCTTTGAAGATACTCTCTCTGCCTTTAAGTCAAGTTCGGACTGGTTATGGTGATTAATTTATATTTCTTTAATATACTCTATCTGATTACGTTTATGGCATCTGATTATATTTCTTTTGTTATGGGCTGTAACTTTCCTATTTTCATTTTTGTATTTAATCACTGTTCTAACATAAAAAATAGTTAACCGTACTAGAATTTTTTCATCTCTTTTCTTCATGACTTCCTCAACAGTTCCATGTAATTATTTTAATTCTTTACTTGCTTTGAAAAACTTAGGTCCATTACTCTAGAGGTCTGCTGTAACACACGGTCTTTAGTCTTAATTTTTCACTCAGTACTACGTAGTCTAATGCAAATCGTATTTCTCTACTATTTTGTACTGGGATCAAATAGCCAGTCACCAAGTCAAATGCTGCGCCCTGTAAATGCGACAAAATATCCATCCAGATCAAACTATAGTATTTACAAAACTGCATTCCATGCTAAATCTTGTGTCTTCCACGTGTCAAGAAACATACAAAGTTTCCTTTGAATTCAATTTATTTTTCCCGTCATCGATTGCATTCCTGCTACGGGTAGTATTATATTTCTTTCTCTATCGGTTAGAAATTATCACTAATGATCAATACTATTGCTCTTGAATCCAATAATGAAAACAAAACTATGTTATTGATTTTTACCCTAATTACACTTTTATCCTCTGTCCTTCATCCATCCTTATCATTTGTTGTCATAATATTTATTCTCGGCTTGTATTCTGAAAATTCTAATTTTGCGACTTTTCTAAGTAAAAAAACTTCTACTGGGCGCTTAAATCATTACCATAGTTGAGTATAGTCGTCTACTATAAGAAGTGAAGAGTTCAGTGTGTACAAAACGTAGAGAAATAGCTAATCAAAAAGAAATTGTTTTATCAGGTAATATTGCATATTTTACTGAAATTCTTCCATTTTATAATCATGCTTTCCATTTTTACAGAGTTGTTAAGATGACTAAAGTTTATTCTTCAAAGGATATTGAAAACGACATGGAAAAGTATTTTAGCCAACAATCAATAGAATTCTTTACTGATGAAACTACAGCATGAAATTTTTTGTTTAATGCTTGATAGATTTATTTTTTGTAATAAACAAAAGTTTTTCAAGATATTCTCTTTCGGTTTTGTAAAATTTTATTATTTTAAAAATAATAAACATGTAGGACTTTAAAATAAGTTATATCATTGATATTTAGTGATCAATAAAGTGAGAAGTGAGGTCTGAACTAACAAAAAACATTTATTTTCTGACAGCAGGTCTATCACAAAACCAGTAAGATCATCATTGCGATCATCCACATTGTCATCATTCAAATGTCCTGAATTATTAAGCCTAAATAACAAACAATGATATGGTATGGTTTCAGACAAATCTGTCCAAAAAGGCAACAAACCAACTGTTGAGGCAAAAATCTGGATTTATTTAAATATCAGAGATAAGGGAAAAATAGTTCTTTCATAATTTCATTTGAAATTGGCAATCTGTTGGCTTTAATCAAATCAACACAGTGTAATATGAACATTTTGGAGACCTCGTCAATTTGAGATAGGCAAAGCATTATAAGAATCCATCTTTGAGGTAAGTCCGGATATTGGCTTGATGTGTAGATCTTTAAGTAATTTTGAGAGATATTTCTTTTTGGGTTACTGAGAGCATTGATAAACGGAGAGTTTTCACGAAATTCGAAATCTAATACATTATTATTTCGGTAAATCAGACCAATATAGTTGAGAAAATATAAATAATGAAATTATTATATAATATAAAACTGATATACGAGGGTTGTCCTTTAAGTTTTGCATACAGACAAAAATAAGGAAAAAATGACTGAAAATGTTTTATTGCTTTCAAAATATTCTTCACAAAGATTTATATAATTTTTAATGTACGAATTGTACGAATTCCACTCATGAGCTGTAACTTATAAAATTTCTATTTTGAACATATCGATTGCCTCTTCCGGTGACTTGAATTGTTGGTCACGAGGTATATTCTTGATGTTTGGAAATGTGAGAAGGTCATTTGTTTTAAATAATAATATTTTATTATTGTATGCTTGTATGAACTCATACGCAAAACTTGATAGACAACCCTCGTATGTAATAAATGATTAAATCAATTTTATTTGATTTTTACATAAAGAACATTACTCATTGTCATTACTGAAGAAAATTATTAAGAACACCTATTTTTAAAAAAATTATTGGTTAATTTTAATACAATAACTGTTAAAAAAATTTTTAGGTCATTAAAACTAAAATAGTTATTCTACGAATCAATATTTAAATAAATCAATTAATATTTTTGAAGTAGAAATAAACTTAATTAACGATTTTTCAACAATTGTAACTTAATATATAACTAATAATTAATTGCACAATTTTTCACCATTTTCATTGAATTACCGATAATTTTCTATAAATTCATTGAAGCATGATTTTTTCATATTCATTGGGTTTTAATTAAATTAATCATTAACATTTTATCATTGATTTAAAATTTACGTATGTTGTCAGTTTTCAGAGATTATGTTGTGAAAAATCTTAATTATATTTTTTTATACAGAAAAACCGAAAAAATTTTTTTAAGAATATAAGAACATTCATGGCTGTCATTCATTGAAAAACTCATTTCTTTTGTTTTTAAAATTGATTGTGTCTGTGAAAAAAGTCAATAATCTTGTTTCAAACTGTTTCAAGAAAAAATTTTTCAAATATTGTTTTTTAAAATTTCATTTTATGAGACTTAGGGTAATATATTGTCATCTGAACCGTTTAAATAAATAAATGTTTACGAAATAATTTCAGTTTCTCGAAGAACAAACATGAAACTGAGAATCATTCTTTATCACTACAATACCAGTTCACATACAGCTTTAACAACAACAGATTTTTTATCATCTTAAAATATAGAATTATTGGGTCATCCACCATATAGTCCGAAGTCCAAAGACTTTTTCACATTTCCAAACATCCAGAATAAACTTTGTGGTCAACGGTTCAAGTCACCAGAAGAGGCAATCAATATGTTCAAAATGGAAATGTTGGATTTTACAACTGATAATTGGAATAGTTGCTTTCACAATTTGTTTCAGCGCATGGAAAAGTATATAAATCTTTGTGGAGAATAATTTGAAAAGCATTTTCAGTCTTTTTTTGCCTTACTTTTATGTCTCTGTGCAAAACTCAAAAGACAATCCTCGTAATTATATAGTTAATCATCAATTGGATAAAATAATTAAAGTAAAAATAATATATAAATTATTATTAACAGATAAGCAATCTCATAATCAAGAAACTAACCGCCATCTTCATCTTCAATGACCACATACTGTATCAAACAGAGCTCATAAATATCGATATTCAAAGACTTAAAAGAGCAAATTAATTGCAACATGGATTGATAGAATCTGGGGGTAATGATTTCCATATTCTGAACATCTTCTGGACCTATACAAAGATTACTCGCTAACTGGATATGATTTGAATGGCAAGAGAAGCTTCTGAAAAAAATCAGAACAATTAATAATAATGTAAAAGTATAAACTAAAAGTCTATTTATTAATAATTTTTCACTGTTAGAATGTCTAAACATTTCTCTTTTGAAACTAAAAAAAAGAGATTTTCATGAAACAGGAAAAAATGCGGTATTGGAAATGTAATGAAATATTTTACTTTCAGTCGTGGCCCCAAAGGTAGCATATTTTGAAAATTTTTTGTGATTATTGGTTTATTGTTTACAATTTTTATTTGTAAGTCTTTAAAATATTAATTAAGTAGACTATTTAAACAAATTTATCATTATTTTGTAGACGTCTTTTGAATGACTTTAATTTACGGTATCATCCGCCTGCAAGTAAGCCCAGACTGACAGCCAAAAACATCAAGAATCGCCTCATTTTTAGCAGTAAATACCAATACTGAATCTCAGAAAATTGGCGATCCGTTTTATTCTCAGATGAAACATTTATCCAACAGTTTTGTAGCAATAAGATTAGAGTTCGACGTTCACCTGGACAACATTATAATCCTCGTTTTACAACGCAAACAGTCAAATACTCTCCTTCACATATGATTTGGGGTTGCATAAGTAGTAGAGGATGTCGTGTTCTGTGGTACATGCCTCAAAGTACAACTATAAATGGTGATGTTTATCGTCTATTTTTAAGTCTATGATTATAACCATTAGAAAAAGCTCGTGAATCCATGAAAATTATTTTAAAAATAATTATACTTGTGATGTATGAAGTTAGCATACCGTTTTGGAGCTCAGTAATATTATATTCAATTGACATTTTCTTCGAAATTTAATATAAATGCTTAATTGTTTTAAAAAGTCGATGTTATCATCAATTGCAGTAAATTTTAATTTTAATAATGTTCTCCATTGAAGAAATCGTGAAAATTGTTTTACTGATAGCTAAAATGGAATCATTCACATTAGTCAAACGACATTTAGAACACTTGAAATGGAAAAGGATATCTACAGCCAGGATATGGAGGAAGATATTTGCAAAATTCAAAGACTTGAAGTGTTTGTGATCGTTGAAAGTCTGAAAGAAAATTTAAAAAATAAAAAAAGATGAAATAAGTCAAATTTATGAAGAAGCAACTGAGACATCAGTAAGAACTACTGCTAATGAGGTTGGATGCAGTTTTAAAGATGTACATAATGTAATAAATAAAGATCTTCAACTTTATCCATACAAGATCCAAATTATCCACAAGTTACTTGACGAAGATTATGCTGAAAGAATTACAATATGCCAAAGCCTAATTAATGAAATCGATAATAATCTATCTTTTCTTCAAAACCTGATTTTCACTGAGGAAGCAATCTTCTCCTCAAATGGTTATTTTAACAGTCACAAATGCTGAATGTTGGGTACTGAGCCTCTTACAGAAATTATACCATAGTCTAACTCCAGTTCCAAAGTAAATGTTTTGATGGGTCTTTCAATGTCCCATGTTTATGGTACATTTCTTTCATGAAAATATGAGTAAAGAAAACTATTTAGTCAGGTTTAGGTCTGTTTTTCACCCTAAAACTTTGGAAAAATTAAATGTAAAATAGTTTTCCAACACTGCTCATAAGAGATTTTTAAAACAGTAATTTTCCAGGATGATAAATTAGCAAGGTTGGATTGTTGGACTGTCAGATCACCGGACTTAACACCACTTGATTTATTCATTTAAGTACATCTGAAGACATTTATAAAGAATAAAACGATAAGATATTCAGGACTTGAAAAGTATTATTTAAACGGAGGCAGCTATAATAGCACCAGAAATGTGTCAAAATTTTATGATTACGTTTTCTTCCATAAATCTATTAAATCTAATGGTCATTTTATAAAAAAAATTTAACAAATAAAGGTTAATGTCAAAAATTTGCTGTCTTATGTTGAATATATTTTACGGTATTCATTTCAAAATCGAAGTTTCTTTATAGAAACCCTGGAAAATGATGAGAATTCTCAATAATAAACAATGAAAATTATTTAGTTTCTCGAACCATAGTACGGCACATCTTCAAAATAATAATGAAAATATTTCTGCCATTTCTCGTACACTCGAAGCTGTGGAAATTTCTATAAAGATTCAGGAATGGTGCGCTCACTGACATTTTATAAGCATATTTTATTTATTTATTTCTTCGTGAAACAGTTTAACGCAATGAGATAAGCCAACACAAGTGTTTTCCGGAAAGATACATATTTGGAGTTGTCATTGTATAAGTTGACATTAAACGTTTACACATGATTTCACAAAGTATCATCTTAAGCTTGCAATTTCTGAATCATTTTGGTTTTTATACGGATAAGAGCATCGCGTATTTCTATTTTGACATTAAAAAATATTGGAGAATCCAATTCTTTTCGGTAAAGTAAACATTTTCATTTATCCAGAAACCTTCGGAATTTTTATTTGTCACCAACATAGGCTCGCTACCAGAGCCGAACAAAATAACCTAACCGAAACATTGAAAAATACGAACAATTATGATGATCTTAATGACATCAGATAAATATGGAGATAGAATAATTAAAATACTTTTAAAAAAATAATTAAAATTGTTGGCTAATGTCAACAAGATATCACAGAATATTTTCAGTGTGAAGTAAAAATAAAATTTATATTTTATATTATTTTTTAAAAATTATTTATTTATTTATTTCTGAAAAATGTTTATTAAAAAAATAATATTTAGTAATAATTAATTTTTATAATAAATTTGTCGATATTTTTTTAATAATTGATTTCATAAAGTGATCGGATCAATTTTTTTCAACACAAAATCAGATTTCAGTAATGAGGAAGCTGAAAAATGACAAAATGATCGCAAGAGAAACAGTAAAAGAAATAAGAATAAATGAAAAGTCAACTTGCCTGAAAATCATTCTGATGAAAAGGATGTTCAACGAGTATTTGTGAATAATCCCAAGCTTGCGATTCATGTCTTGTTCGCAAAAGCCTAAAAATAGATATTTTAATTAAAGAGAAAATAAATATCGAAAATGCTCATTCTAAATAAATCTTCGAAAAATATAAAGGTGATTTGCATAAAAATTATTTATATTTATTACATAACAGAGAAGACATTTCAGTATCATTTGGCCTCGGAGAGTTGACATGACCGATATTTATTAGTCATTTTATTATTAAAAATAATTTTACAAAAATGTCGATGTAACCAATGAGAAAGATGAGAAATAATTTTTATCATAAGAAATAACGATATTTTCTAACGATATTACCAAAGGGACCTGAGACCCGACTCTGGTAAAAGCTGATTATTCACAACGAGGAAAGTCTTAGAAACTAACACCTTAAGGAGTGAAGAATTACTAATAAAATTGGTAGGACTTCATCTGGAAATCCTTTTCAATTACTTTATCAAACGGTTCATTGTTATTTCAATACAACAACCTCATGAGTTCATCGTATTTATTTTTGCCAAAAATATATAAATAAAGAACTTTTGACCTTGTTTAACAGTAATAATGAATATATTTTGGTTTAAATAACATATAAACATCAAATATAATGATAATAGATCATTTCATTTTATCATGAGAAGAGAAGCAACCGACCCCCCGGATAGTAACTATCTATGTAGAGATTAGTATATATTTTCTCCTGGATTGTCTAGAGATATGTCATATGTCAAGTGATCAGAAAAGAATATCAATATGAAGCCTGTCACAATTCTAGTATGAAATGCCGACATGGTTTAACACTCTTTCAACACAAAACAAACTGTCTATAAAGGTCTGGTGTGAACACATAGACTAAGAGTTGGAAATTATTGATTTAGTCAATGATTTTACAAGACTTACCATCGAAAGAAAATGATACAAACGGACTATATATACATGTGTCTTTCAATTACCGTAAGAAAGCACAAATCATACATAAAAGTTGAAGAAAGGGCTGAAACATCAAGTGAGAGTTTGAGAGAAAAATAAATCAAGACAAAAACAGTAAATGTTTGTTTTAATGAACTGTAATTTTTTAAAATAATAAATATTGGATAATTTACAATGGTTAGTTTAAATCTGATCAAGTTATATGAAATATATTTTTATATATAATAGCAATACTTTATTGATTTAAAAAATCAAAGTTCACTCAAATAAACAAAATCATGAACCACATTTAATTAAACTTCATGAACTTTTCAGCAAACTCTTCCCATTATAAGCATTAAAATGATATTGGAATTGCAATTGTGAGAAACATTGTTGACAGAATTTATTATCATATTTACCTGGAGTTTTTTTTGCAAATTTTATAATTAAATGAATCTCATCCGCTAAACATTCGAGAATTTCTTCTGATGATGGGCACTTCGACATATCTGCAACATATGAGTTCATGTCATATCCGGTCAAATATAAAAAAAATTATACGGAAACAGACAAAATTATTTTTCAATTTATATTTAACTTTTATCATAATCACAGATGACCATTTAGGTCATTCGTGAATTAATATGATATTTATGATGATAATAACAATAACAACAGCAATAAAATACCAATAATAATAATAATAATAATAATAATAATAATAATAATAATAATAATAATAATAAATAATGAATAATAATAATAATAATGAAAATAAATAAATAATAATAATAATTAATAAATAGTAATAACAAATAATAAATAAATAATAATAATAATGATTAATAATTAATTAATAATCATAAATAATAAATATTAATATTTAAAAATAATAATAAGTAATAAATAATAAATAAAAAAAATTAATAGTAATAATAAATTTTTTTAAAAAATTATTACTAATAAAAATAATTAATAATAAGTAAAAATTATTATTAATTGTATTTAAATTCTTTAAGATTAAGGTTGACAAATTCTAAGAAGTCAAAATTTTTCAGAATCTTTAAGTCTTATTTCTGTTTTCAGATTTTAATAAGAACTGATTTTATTTTAGTTAAATATTTTTATATGATAATGAGATGAGAAAATAAGATAAAATCTAAATATAATACAATATTGTAATGGTGACTTTCAGGTCAGGCTTTATTGAAAATGAGATAACAATTTTATATTTATAAATAAAAAGCAGCAAGTCTTGAATCCTGTTTGTTCTAATCGTCATAAAACCTGTTGAAGATAAAAAAACTTTACGATTTCTCAACTTTGTGAGTTGAAGATCTAAGGCTAGTTATACTACGCATGACTTGGTAAAAGAGAGAAACTTGAGTTTCAGGTCGTCGACACAAGTTCAATTTGTTTCATACAAACAAAGCGACACAGTTTGTGTTAATTATATGCACCCTTTAGTTATATGTAATATTTTTTTATGACTACGAATTAATATTTTCTCAAGGTTCTGTTTTCCTCGGATATTTAAACGTTTATATATTGATATCATATATCTCAACATGGAGAGAAACATAGTGACAACATAAGCTAACAGTTGTGATAACGACCTTCACAAGTCAGAAATGAATTACATAACAAGGTGTAATTCTTAAGGAATGAAAGACGCATCTTTCACAAAAAGCGTATGTTAGAAATATTACATCATTTGTAAACTCAAGTGAAGAGTTTACTCAACTTTCAAAAGCATTTTAAGTGAATAAGAAAAAAAGTCTTTACCACGCACATTTACAAAATGCTGGTTCTGCAGGTTTAGCTTTAACAAGTTTGGTAAGAAGGTGCATCAGACATTTAGGTTCTAGCTTACAACCCTTAGTTTGAATTTCTGAGTTCACTGAAAAAATCGACAATTTCAACCAGATTAAATATATTAAAATATTATTTAAACTATTATTCCTTACTTGAGCAGTTGAGCAATGTATTGAAACCATCATCTGTGGTACCTCTCCACTGTTCACAGACGGCCACTGTTGGATGGACAATATTGTTCGAACCATTGTCGATTAAGACGTCTGACAAAAGGGAAAGTTCCCAATCATCGATTTCATTTGAGCTGGAGAGATCTCCTGATAGTAATTCTGAATCCATGTCATTAATGATTATAAATTATTGAGAGTTCTGATTTAGTCAAATGGAAACAAATGTAAAAATATAAATGTGGGAAAATACCGAAAAAATAGCAAATTGTTAAAAATAAGTAAATAATTATTTTAATAATATATTTTATTTGTGGTGTGGATAAAAAGTCCTTAGACTCGTTCAGAAATAAAGTTAAGAAGTCCATGAAATTTTCTACATAAAAAACCAATAAATGTATTATGTCATAAAGTAAGACATGCATAGATTTTATTGCAAACATTTATTAAAGAAATCTTTGGCAAGAAACAATTTATATAATCAAAGTAAGCCCCTTTGGTAAATATACACCTCTACCACCTTGTTGGCAGCAAGGAGATGCCTTTATTAAAAACTCAGATTTCAGAGATTCGATGAATTGCTTAAAGGCACTTTGGACAGCCTCCGGGGAATGAAATTTTTTCTTAATTATGTCTTACTTCATTATTTAAAAGAATGTATTTATGACAAAATATTAAAACAAGAATTATTAATTTATACTTATATATTATATATATATACTTATATTATATTAAAAATTCGCAGAAATATTAAATTTAAAATTGTCACTTTTAGTCTATGCGTTTCATACTTTATGACCCAATATAAACAAAAATTATTAAATCTGTTTTAAATAATAAGAGCTTGATGAGATCATTTACGGTGCTTCCTTTAAAAATATACCAGAAAGTTTAATTTTGCAGTATTAATCTGCTTCTGAGGAAGAAAAAAATGACATTATTTTTATTACATACTAATATATAATTGGATGAGTGTTTTAATCTGGACGAAAAATGTGTTTGATGAAGAAAGCAGTGAATAATAATACGAAACTAGCAAGAAAAAATTCAGAAAATAAAAAATTAATATGAAAGAAGAGACAGATTACCCAGACAGAGATCTGTCCACTTAAGTTAGTTTAAGTAAGAAGATTGTACAGAATATGCTTTAGAGCATTGGAATCTGGAAATTATAGTCCCCACGTGTTTTAACAGTAGACATGCAAGAAGAATGAGCTCAAGCATCTACAGAAAAACTGATCCTATGCTCTTGGATAGAATGTTTTGAAGAGTATTATAACGGAGGATGAGATGCCACGGAGTCTTTATTTTCAAACAGCAAGCACAAGTCTCGTAAATGGGCTTTTCCAGATTAAAACCAACCAAAAATACTTCGTTTAAAGACATCTCTTAAAAATTTTTCATAATTAATGTGTTTTGGGATGGAAAAATTCTGATCAAAACCAACTTTACTTCGGAAATCATCAACTATAACTACTGCTAACTTGTCAGTGTTGTGAAGAAGTTTCAACGGACGCCAAAGAATCAAGAGATCTCTGACTGAAATCGCTGAAAAAGGCTTTTTATCAACTTTAAATTCACCATTTAGCTTTACAGATTTCTTTTTCTTTAAAAACTTGAAAATACATTTACAGTGTTATCAAATAAAGTCCAAAGAGGATCTAATAACAGTAATGCAAGATTTTTTCAATGAAAAGGATGCATCTTTCTTCGAAAATGGTTTATTTTCATCAGAAAATCGGTGGACGGAGTGCATGGAAACAGAAAGTGATGACTGAGAAAAATGATTCTGTACGAGTCGAAGGACTTTATCAACATCACTTAAGAGCAAAATTTATTATTATTAATTATAGGTTATTATATATTTTTTAATGGTTTTATAATGATATCAATTGAATAAATGAAGATTATATTGGGTGATTAACAAAATTATTGCCACCAGAAAGAATATACTTTGTCAAGATCTTTAATTCTTGTTTATTTTTATGAAAACAGTAAACTTTAATTATAATTTTTTAATTAGGAAGTAAATAACTCTTCTGACTTTCAATTTAAAATAATAATTAAAATGTTTTCACATTAATTTTGTATGTATTTATGATGTACTTGGAAGTTTTGAGTGACGTCGCTGTGCCATGGATGAAGAAAGTGGTCATCAGACCTCATTTTATATACCAACTAGATAGTGCACCCGCACATAACGAAAAGAAGGTTCAAGATTTTCTCAGGGCTAATGTTCCTCAGTTCTGGCCAAAGGATATGCGGCCTCCTAGCTCAACGGAAATTAATCCTTTAGATTAATATGTGGATCGTTTGCAAAGGATATGTTAATAATTGCCATATTCGACTATTGGGTTTTTAAAAACAAAGATTAGCAAAGTAAATTTGTAACTGGATAAGGTCAACATACGTAGAGTTTGTTCACCATTTCGAGGTCGAGCTGAAGAAATTATTGTTGTCAAAGGAGACATTTTTGAACAAATTAATCATTAATGATCGTCTTTATATATTTTTTTACTTGACATATTATTTGTTTGGTATAACAATATTTTTATTTTCTTACAAAAACATAAAAATTTTTGCCAATTTATTGCACGCACCCTGTACTAAAAATAAAAAATTTAAATATTAATTAATATTTCCCAATTGATTATTCTTCCACCTCACTTAATTTTCTTATTTAATATATTGTTCTTCGGCTTCATTAAATAATGTTGTACACATAAAAGAATTTCAGTGCTATTAATGATCATTATAATGATTGTTCAAGTATAAAAAAAGAAAATTTTGCATATTATAAAAATCTAAAAAAATTTCTTCTTTCACGTGAAAAATAAATATTAAAAATTGAAATTTTATTTGTTTTAAATAATAATTTTTTTATTATTTTTAATTGGAAATTTGATAATCAAATATATATATGACAAATTTTAAAATAAATAATTATTTGTAATAGTCCATGCCAATTTTAGTATTGCTTGATTTGATTAGTTGACGTACAAATAAATTAGAAATAAGGTAAATGATGACATCCCTTCTGTAAGGGTTCATATTTAGCCCTTTCAATAAAATCTGGCCTAGAGATCGTTCAAAAATCAATATTTTTTTAATAATTAATTACGGATGATCAAAATTTTTAATTTAATTATTTTTCTATATATATATTTTATATTTATATAGAAACAAGGTTTTTAAAAAAAGCTTTTTAATAAAAAAAAACATTTGTTTATTTATTAACATTTGGATACGTTTCCTATCTCTGTCTTTCAAATAATCGTCAGTCGAATTTTCTGAATTTGTTAAACATAAAAATTTATAATTGATTACTTTTTCTTCATTATTATTGGCACAATCTAATTTATTTCGACACAATTTTACAGTGTGGTTTTTATTTTAATAAAATTTTTAATTTTTCAATAATTTAGAGATCGTGGAGGATTGTCAAGATACTTTTAACTATAGGAGTAGTAAGAACGCAAAGTCGGCCAACAATTAATTAAAATGGTCTTTATTTTGAGTTTGCATAACTTTGATCTTGATTTATTTAGTTTTTAAGTTTCAATAAAGATTTAAAGACTTATTTATTGATTTGTAAAATTATTTTGTGAAGACAATAATTGTAAAAATTTTGGCAGTTTAAAATTTTATAAAATTATATAAATTAAATAAAGGAAAAGCGAATTTAAAGAGAGATTTAGCGAAAAGAAAGAGATTTAAGTCTGAAGAAAGACTTAAAAGACCACATAGTCAGTCATCAATATAAAGCGTTAAGAATAATTTGAGCCTCTAATAGTTACCTTCATTCTGGATTCTTTCAGACTATAATTTTTAATAAGTGGACCAGATAACGTCACTGATTAGTAGAACTTTAAATAGGGTCATATTATTTTAGTTCTTTAAATGTACTTCAAATAACGATGTATTATTAAATAATATTGTGAATATAATATAATTATCTTTTTGGTTATTAAAACATTTTAAGTTAAGTAGATCAAAAAAACATTAAATATTTTTTTATTATTTTATCTATTATTATTATTATTATTATTATTATTATTATTATTATTATTATTATTATTATTATATTTTTAAAATCATTTAAGATTTAATTGATATTATTTTTAATAAATATTGAATTAATATTATATTAAATAAAAAAAAGATTTGGTAAAAAATTATAATACGAAATAATAATTATAATACTATTAAAATTAGTAAGTAGAGCTTATTGTTATTTAAATCTGGATAAACTCTTTATCATTATACATTACTGTCAGATGTTCTAATAATCAACAATACATTTGTTTAATGTGTTTAAACAA
Organism: Bipalium vagum; assembly: GCA_037834085.1. Classification (NCBI taxonomy): domain Eukaryota; kingdom Metazoa; phylum Platyhelminthes; order Tricladida; family Geoplanidae; genus Bipalium; species Bipalium vagum. The sequence continues at coordinate 328 of JBBMKC010199264.1, read as the reverse complement.
ATTAATTTAATTTAATTTGACAAATTTCCTAACTGAAATCGTCGAAAGAAATGGTTAAAGAGTTTCACTAATTTAGGATGTTAAAGTGAAGCTATTTAAACAAAATATTGAATGAATTAAGTAGAACAAATTAACGTGTATTCAAAACATAGGATGAATACAATCGATTGACTGAATTGTTGAGTTCCAAAGTCATCTTTATTGTTTATTTCTATTGTTAATTAAATGAAATAAATATTGATTATTAAACAATAATGAATTTTTATAATTGATTTTCATTACTTTGAAAAGAATTCTTCAAATTTAATAAAATAATTTTTATAAAATA
>JBBMKC010199253.1:0-14255 GCA_037834085.1 Bipalium vagum | reverse complement strand
ATAATAATAATAATAATAATAATAATAATAATAATAATAATAATAATAATAATAATAATAATAATAAATGATAATAACAAGTTTAGCATATATCTAGCTTAAATAATACAAATATATAAATATAAAAGAATATATGCATAAATAAATAAAAATTATCTTATTCCTTTAAGTATTTTGTATCACATTTCTTTTTAACTTAAATAATCGAGGAAGAATAAAAGAAATATGTAAATTTATTAGATATATTCCTATTATTTCTTTATTATTTAAAGTATGTCATTTAATAAAAATATTGTAATTCTTTGATTATTTTTAACTCATTATCACAGTATTCAGAAACAATGTGAATTAGAAAATTATTATAGAATTTACAACTAAATGAAAACCTATCATTTTCTAAGAAGCCTCTGATATACAAAAATATACAAAAAATTTGATAATAAATCTATGAAGCATATGAAAGTAAGAGCAATAATTTAAAATACAAAATATAATAGAAGAGAATATTATCAAATTATTAATGTCACATTTAATTTTAAAGTGTACTTAAAGTACATAAAAAAATACTAAGTACTTCTATATCACATTGAAATATTATATCATAAAAAACTATTAATTAAGGTATTATCTTAGGCAATCTCTTAATTAGCTGAAATAGATAATTAAACTAATAAAATTTAAGCATTAAAAATGTAATATTATTAATAAATATAAACTATTAGGTTGCAAATTAAATTTTTGTTATTTTGAATAATTATTATTTATTAGAAATGAAACCTGTTTTATTTATAAATAATAATGTAAAATTAATCGATAACGTTGTGAGTACTTAAACTGATTTCTAATTTTTGAATTTTTATATTGTGCCTAATTTAAATTTTAAATGAATTGTAAATTTAATTTTAATATTTATTTATTTTAAATTTGTATATTTATTTTAAAAGAATTTTATTGAAACGAATTTTGATATTTAATTACAAGGGTACAATATATTAATTTATTAAGAATGAAAGATTTGTTTCAGTATTATTATTTTAATAAGACATTCAAAAATATATATTTAAAACTATGACTGATTTTGATGATATTGCAGTTAACAAACATAATTATCGTTATTATTTAGGACCTTCTACCATCTTTATATCAGTTTATCGAAATCGTTATTCAAAAAAACGATATTTCTATTGAGAAAGAAATTGATCAATACTTTTTAAGATCCTTCTCCTTTTCAAAAGTGATATCTTTTATTTGGTTAGACAGAAAGCAAAAAAGATAGATAACCGATGAAAATTTACGGGAATTACGAAGGGTTTTTTTTGACGATATTGATTTATGTGCGATTTTGCGTTATCATGGAGAAGAATGACTCGACACAATTGATTCATGTATAGGTAGTTTTCGACCGTCAGGTTTTCCTGAATCATTTCCCAATCTATTAGGCTGGCCCAATTCCACCAAACAGAGATTCTTATTTTCTTGGGATGCAAATCTTGTTTAAATCTTGCGCTGCTGTCCACGCAGAAGCCAGTCACTTCTTTCGGTTCTTCAAGTTTGTATACAAACACAAATTCTCATCTCTTGTGATGATTAGATAAAGAAAGCGTTCATTATGGCCACTTGTTGCTCAAAGTCTGACAAGATTTTGAATTGGCATTTCTAAAGGACTTTCTTTCATTTTTAGCCAATTTGGCACACAGGCACAGACTGTCATTGGATTGGAGTTCAACCTCTGAGACAATTCTCTACATGTTTAATGGCAATCCTCTTTCATGAGTGGGATCAATTAGTTATCACCAAAATTGTATGGCAGACCGGTATGTGGGGTATATTGACGGTTGAATGTTCCATTTTCTTATTTCTCATACCAAAATGCTGCATTAGTTCAAAGCACAAATGCTGTAAACATTAAAAATTTCCTGGACAGTTTCTGTAACTTTCTGACCTCAACTAAATTAAAACAGCTTGCTGTTGGAAATGGTTTTCTTCATCAACTTAGTACTGCATTTCAAAGCTGTCAAATTTTAGTAAAATGAACTGAAATAAAAACTTCACTGAACTTTTGTAGAGCAGGAAAAGATTTTCAAATAAATGCATTTAGTATTTATTGAATAATACCGTAATAAAAATAAAAAAATAAAAAAAATTATGTTACATCCTAATGCTTTATTTTCATGTTCTATATATGCAATACACGACAAGGTTATACGTTCTTTTCTGTTTTGTTTGGTGATTTTGAACATTGTCATATCGCTGTATTTATAGCGCGATTTTCAAATCTTCCATTTTAACTTTAAAGTATAAAAATTGTACAAAATATACTAAGCAAATAGTAATAAATTCCACAGAATTTCGGAAAGAAACGTTCAAAATCATTCGAAAATTTCATGAGAATATGTTAATTAATGAATATAAAAAAGTTCACTACTGGTTTATTAAGTGCTCTGTCTAGTTTAATTGTCATTTAATATTAATACTGATTTTACTTTTTACGTTTTTTTAGAATAACTCGATTCGCATTCTCAAGCAGCTTCGTTCAAAAAACAGTAAGTCTTAGTCTTCTACATCATATACTTAGTAATCTTTTTTAAAGAAAGTAGTATCAATTATAAAAATTGTTCATTAAAATTATACATTGAGTATTACTTTGAAAACAGTATTTTATCGTATAATATCTGATATTACGAAGACAACTAAGATTCACGAGACCACATACTGCTCGATTGACTCAGGAAAGGATAAAGATGCCTGATGGGAGGAGGTATTATCTCATTCACCATATTCTTCTGACATGCTCCATCGGATTATTATTTATTTCAATCTCTTCAAAATTATTTGAATAGGTAAAAAAAATCAAAGAAGTCATCTCAGTCTTTTTCCACTCAAAGAAATCAGAATTTTATCGCAAAAGCGTTGAAGTACCATCAAAGAGATGGTCACAAGTCGTTTAATTACTGATTGACATTCGAAAAGAATATGATTGTGTTGATTTAAATATATCACCGAAATAAGAAATTACTTATTCTCTGACCCAATATTTGCTTGATTATTAAAATATAACAATTGGTTAATAAAAATGACCATAATTCTATTTAACTATCAAACGAAAAATATGTCAGATAATTTATATTAATTTAGTAAATAGTAAAAGAAAGTTCACAAGAAACATCTCCGACAATTCCCGCTCAGTCCAATGTATTCTAAATCCAATAGCCATTAAAGCCTGCCTTCTCAGCAGAGGGTTCATAAAGCATCTTGATCAACCAAGTAAAATATGTACGGAGAAAATGAATAATTCACTATCAAAATTCGGAAAACCTTTTTTAAAGTGAGAATTATTAAACAATAAAATAAAATGTAATTTTTGATTGATATGATATGATACCATCATTACATGAGGAATTAAATATCATTATTAAGTCGGATAATCATCGGTACATGATCTCTAAAAGACACGACTAATTCTGTGATGAATGTGATATTCTACGCACTATAAAATGTAAAATTTTAGAATACCCTAAAGAAGAATACTTTAACGAAGAAACTCAGGTCCTTTCATTTTAAATCTAATTATAAATTTTAAATTAATAAAGAAAAACTAATGTACACCAAATGCTGTCATTTTTCCGTCAATACATTAATTAAATTAATTATGTTAAATTAATTAAGTTAAATTTAATTAATTAAATTTTTGATATATTATATAGTTTTAGTAGAAGAGTTATGAACTGCACCAGTTAGGAAAGCTTCTGAGGTATCAAAGTAATGAGTCAATAGTTAAATTAGGATTTTTGTCGTTAGTTGGAAGTACGCCAACCTTTAATTAACCTTTTAACTGTTTGTGCCAATTTTACTTTCACTAAAATTTATTTATACTGAAGCATACCGTCTCTTAATGATTTTAATTATACTTCTAAAAATTAAAGTCTTGAAGTAATGATCTATGGTCAACTATATGTATGGAGATCAGATATATTAATTAAATGTATTTTCATATAAGTACTGAGTTCACTCATTTCCCCTATATTTTAAAGGTTTAATGTTGGAGACTAATTACTTTTCGTTTTTTCCTGGACTCTTTAGTTTTAAGAGATTCCGGCTGGATATTAACTTTATTTTCTGTTGCAATTTTATTCCGCAGGCCAAGCAGAACTCAAGTTAAATATCGTCATTTAATTTTCAAGCTCTCTAGAATTATGATTGAGATATCGTTTCGTTAATTATTTCTCAGAATCCGGGAGATTCTTTTGTAGGGAATATGACATAAAAGTATAGCTATAATAAAATGAATCTTGAAAATTTTCAAAAATAAAATAAAATAAATTCTATTCTTACATTATATTTGCACCTGAAAAAAATCATTTGAATAATAATAATAATAATAATAATAATAATAATACTGAAATCTTTGGATCAATAATATTTGTTATCACATTTCTAAATATGTAGAGTCGCATTTAACTGATTACATTATGTGGTGTTAGATTTAACATTATGTGTTGATGTAGTGTCATTTTCAATTGGTCCAAATCTTTAGTATTTAAATATAACATTAAAATAAATTTTACGGTATTAGTAAATATTAGGAATTTAAAAATACAAATTAATAATCAAATATATTATGATTTTTGAAGTGAATAAGTTTAATTGCTGTTTTTCATTCAATAAAAAAATTTGATAAGATTCAAACAATAACAGTAACTTCTAAAATTCTGTATAATTTAAATAAATACATTTGTTTAATTTTATTACCTGTTATATCTAAGTACAAATTCAAATAAATGAATTTGATGAATTCTTAAAACTCTTACTAAATTGTTATTTAATTAACGTAATTAAATAAAAAAATTAATTCAAATTTTTTATAAATAACTCAAATTTATAATTTTGGATTTTTCATAAATTCATAATTTTAATGATTTAATTACTGTAACAATTTTAAAGATTTCTTATAATTATTAAACTGGTGTTTTATTAGTTTATTTAATTTTTGTTTTGTCAATTGATAATTATTTATTGAAAGCATTTTTGTGGTTGAATTCTTTTTTTATAACAGTTGACAGAAACCAATAGATTTTTTATAATTTATATAAATTATTGGTTGATAAAAATAAATTAAAATTATTATTATATATCTTAAAAAAAGACTTATAAAATTTATCAATTAGTGAAATTATTAAATCTTTATTTCAAAAAAATTTTTTTCGTTGCAAGAAAAATAAAAAATAAAAATATACACATTGATTTAAAAATAAATTAATAAATAACAAAAAATAAGGTTTCTAAATTTAAAAAATGAATATTTTATTGATTTGATGATTACTTTATAGAATGAATTATTTATGATTTTTGATAATTGATAAATATTACAAATGAAGTTAAATAGAATTAAAAATAATTATCAAAAATTAGAATAATGAAATATTTGAAAGTAATTTATAATACCCCAATTATTTGATGTGAAAGGAAATTTTTGTTTTGATGCCTGAAAACTTTCATTTGCTAAAATAAAAAAATTTAAAATAAAAATTTATTTTAAAAAATAATTATAAAAATTAAATTATTGAAACCACTGAAAGTAATTTTTTATGTGATATTTTTCCATTAAAATTATTTTGACTGATCAATAATTCCCAATTATTATTTGAGAATAAAACAAAGCAGTTTAATTAATAAAATTGGTACAGAATGTTATTAACAGACTTATAATAAAAATTTTAATTAGTAGAAAATATATTAAGGTGGTGGGAATGTTTCCGCCGATTTATTTTAATTAATAAAGCGAGTTAGTTATTATATCATTAATAATACAATTTTAAAATTATTTAAATAAATTTTTGTTGATCCACTAACTTTTTTGATTAAAATATTTTCTTCTATTTTTAATGATTAAGAAATATTGTTAGATGACATTAAAATAACATAAAAATTTTATTGAGAAATTTACTCACTCAAATTTTAATTGATTTTTTCATTCTGTAAATATATATTGATCATTATAAATTAGATTTATTTATGTACAATATTAGCCTATAAATATACTTTTAAAATATATATCATAAATGCATATGCATGGAACATACATGGTACAACGAAAGCAGTAGTAAAATTCTGCGAATCAATTATTCACACCTTAGTAAAAATCAATTAGTTGGAAATCGAAAATATTTTTTATTAGGTCAGTTATTTTAATGATTTAATTATCTTTATTTTTGATAAGTTTCTTTTTATAATAAAATCAATATTCAATAAATAAAATAATAATTTTAATAAACTAATAAATAATCATTTTAATAAATAAAAAAGAAATTATATTAATAAAAAATCTTATTTTATTTACAAATTTAAATTGATTTTTTACTATTAGTAATTCAAAAAAAAAGAACTTTTGTAATCTTTTTCAAATATTAGAAATAATCATAAAATATTATTTTTTATTTTTAATTGATTAATAATAATTGATAATAATTTAATAATCTAATTTTAGATTATATAATTATAAAATATTTTTTAAAAAATTTTATGAATTTTTTTATTATTGTTAAAAAAATAATATTTATCAATTAATAAAAATCTAGACTTTTTAAACATAAGGTTGAAAAAAATTATTTCAATTCCAAAAATTATATATTAATTGTCAAAACCGAAATTAATCAGATTAATAAAATTTATTCCAATTATTTAAATAGTTAAGAATTGTGAAAATTTAAAATTAGGAAAAATTCAAAATAGAAAAATATTTAAATTAATAAAAACTAAAATTAAGAAACTTTTGAAATATGAAAAATGAAACGTTAACGATAATAACACATAAAATATAATATGAAAAACAAAAAATATGGAACATGAAAAATTCTCAAAAATAAAAAATATTAACAAGATCAGTTTATTAAAAGATCCAGGGGTTATATTTCTATTCTTTCGTGTTGAATTTGTATATTTGTTTTAGCAATATTATAATAATAAAATAAAAAAAAGTTATGAAAATGTGAAAATTATTTCAAAATTGAAACTTGTGGTCATAATCTGATTGATTTTAATAAAAAATTTAGAAAAACAATAAAAAATTCAATGATTAACTAAAGTATTAATGATAAATAAAACAATGATTATATATATATATATATATATATATATTATTGGATAAAAGTAAAAAAACAAAAAAAACATTATAATAATACAGATAATATTTCTAAATCATGATAGTGATATCATTTGAAGAAAGTCATCGAAAAAGAAGAAAATTGACTGAAGAAGATATGAAAGAAGAGATCAAAACATGTTTCAAGATAGCAGTATAAATAAAATTTTGCGTGTTCAAAAATGTTTTTTAAAAAGCGTGTACTTAAAAAATAAAAAATTATTGTTCACTAGATTAAAAAAAAAATATATATATAGTGCATAATTGTTTATTTATTTTTCTAAAGAAGTGGTTTTCAGAAAATATATTAATTATAAATAACACAAATTGGACACAAACATCTTTAATGATATTTACTAAAATTAATAAATAAAGTTCCTAATTTCTTTTGCAGCTTTGAATCGAAATGTCAATTGAATTTCTGGTCGATGGAACTGTCATTCTTCATTAATTAATTAATTAATTAAGTTTTATCCTGCCATATACCTAAAAAAAACTTATTTGTGATGATAGGACCAACTTTGAAATTTTTTAATAATTGATATATTTAACCACATGATAATCTTTGGTAAAAATGAGAATTCTTAAAATTTTCTTTTTATAAAATCTAATTAATTAATTAAAGTATCTGTCAGTTTTGACTTTTTTGAAGATTAGTCTGGTTTAATAATATTTTAATTAAATGTATTAAAATTCAGTTGTTACTAAACACATTTGCAAACAAGAGACATGAAATAAAATAAATGGGAAAATCCATTTTCTTATTTTTTTCAATAAACAATTAACTTTTTTTAATTAAAAATCTTTTATATTGATTTATTGAATTTTCAAAAACTATAAATTTCGATATAAATTTGGTCAAATGGCTTTATGCTGAGTCCATTGCTTATTTTACATTATATAACGACTTTGGAAGGATTATAATATTTATAGATTTTTAAAAATTTTTTAATTCATTTATAAGTAAAGGTAAACTAAAATAGATTTAATATTTTAATAAATAATAAAAGATTTAAATTTCAAAAATAAATATTTTAAGTATGATTAAAACAAAAAATCAAGTAAATGTTTCATTAAATTTTTAGATAAAGAATTTAATGAAAATATAATTGCTCTCATATTTTTATTTTTTTTTGACAAGATATAATATAAAATAAATTTCTAACTTTAAGATATTAAGAATAAAAACCACAATATTTATTTTGAAAGACAATTAACTTTTATAAGGGATTGTCGGACTCCGTTTCAGAAAAAGTAAAAAGATGAAGTTTTAATTAGTTAAAATTCAGACAAAACTTATTAAAATTATCTAAATAAAAGATTGGTCAGATTACATTCAATGTATATTTTTCGGATGTTGATCGTTGATCTATCCATTATTGAATTAAGTTTACTCGGATCTGCATTCACTCCAACGCTCAAGTCCATTGATAAAAATATTCACAAAATCTCCTTTGACGAAGACTGTTGTAAAAGCTGGAAGTCCAGAAGTTATTCGAACTCATCAAGCGGATTTCATGAATCTGACATACCAGCAACGATTTATGAAGTAATCATATTATTATTTTTTTTCAAAAAACATTTTTCACATTTTTCTTTCAACATTATCTTTGATATATTTGCAAAAAAAATATTTTTTTGGGTTTTTACATGTTTTCAAAACTATTAGGTTGTTGAATAGGTAATGTCGCTATTTAATTCTGTTTTCTTCGTTTATAATAATATCTTGGTCGTTGTTTTAATATTCATTTTGAATACCACGGTGAAAAGGTTTCTCCATGACAACGTTCGACTACATGTTTCAAAAAACATCCAGCGAAAATTCGAGGAAGTATGGTGGGAAATTCTACCTCACTCGTCATATAGACCTTGTTCCTTCCAATTATCATTTGTTCCGGTCGATGGAGCACTTATTGAGAGAGAAAATATTCAAAATCCGAGGCGAACTCAAAAATTGTGTTTTCAACTTCTTCAAGTCACAACCAGCTGAATTCTTCGAGAAAGGTATTCATTCCAAACATGAACATTGGCTACAGATATTTGATACTGATGGAGAATACCCATTGGTATGAATCTTGTTTTTATAATACATGCTCCTGCTACAGAAACATTTCCTATTCAACAACCTGATATATCAAAATGATATAAAAATATATTAAATTTATATTCGAATTTTATCACATAATCAAATAATTTTTAATTAAAACCTTTTACAGCTAAGCTTTCTTTGATATGCGAATATCACATCATTCTATCAATGAAGCATCAGGATCACAACTGCAGACACTATGTGTACTGGTATCTTATCCTTTTATCTTACATTACTCTGGTCTTTATGATTTTTTCATATTTTGCTCATGGCTTTGATTAGACATATTCCTAGGTTGTTCACAACAGATTCTAACTATCTCTTCATAATCAAACCAGTTATACATTCTTTCATATTCACAAATGGAGCTGAATATGTCCAATTATGAAATGAGGAGGACTAAAAAATACCTCTGTAATTGGTACTTGTATATAAAAAGTACCATGAAAATGTTGCCTAGACAAATGTTGATGAGGATTTGAAAGGGAAAATTCTATGTATCACATTAAAGGAGTACACTTTGATAGAAAAAAATAATAATAATAATAAATTCACAAAAATCTTTGTGTTAAAACGAGTTTACTGAATTAAAATGTAATTGATACTGTATAAACAAATATCTGGAGGAAGAATGTGTGAGAGATGCAATAAAGTTTATTTATGAGGATTGGAAAAGCAAAGGTGTATTAAAGTCCCACTCGCATAGAAGGTTAAAAATTCCTGAAGGAAAGTTATACAGGAATTGGATCAAAAATTACTTTGATAATTGTACCTGATATTATTATAAGAGGTGGAAAAGAGACTATTTAATACGAAAATTTAATAATATTTTTTAATCATTTAATTGCAGAATTACATAAACATTGGAATTTTAAGGAAATAGAAGAGAGAATAAAAAAACTCTTAGCAATTAAACACTGTGAGGGTACCAGGTTCTTAAAGGTAACGATTTTTTAAGAAAACACTGAACAACCTAACATGCATAATTTAATTATTATTTTCATTATTAATTATATTTATTTCTTCAAAACATGTTCCTTTGATAAGTGATAATTAGCAAATATTTATCATTCAGGATATAAATGAGATTGTCAATGCAAAAAAGAAACCACACAAGACCATTTCTGACTTCAGTACTGGACATGAGACGAAATCCCCTAAACCATCCACCATTCACCAAAATGTTTGCTATTCAATTCGAAAAAACCCCCACAAATGTCCGAGTGTCTGTGATGAAAAATGCAATCTTTGCATGAGATGCAGTCAATGCAGCTGTAGTAATATTAGTAGCCGAGCCAGCAGTGTGGACAGCATTTCCAGCAGTTTGTGTTGTTCTTGTACCGGGTGCTTCAACGACTGTGAAATGGAGTCCATATCTTTAAGTGCTATCGAAAACCAAGACAGATGCATCATCATCCAGCCTCACACTTATGACTATAAAAACGAGTCCATTTGTACATGTCACCTTTTGTCCACCAATACCGACAAGTCAAGGGTCAAGTTTTTACCATTCGATTGCGTAGATTTATGTTTCCAGCAGTTGAGAATGAAATCTTCGCCAAATTCGGTCAACAGAACAGCTTATTTTATCGATATCGATATCAAGCAAATTGAAATAAATTAATGTTTTTTTTGTAATAAAAGTACAGTTTCTTGGATTTTTGTATAGCACAGTTACATGGTTATTAATTATATCAGAAGTAAATAACAATATAGCATTTCCCATATGGAAGAAAACAGTAAGTAGCAAAAACAATTTCCTTTATTCCCTTATAATTAAAGTCTGAATGAGCCATGCCGAATGGAGTCTCTAATTTTTCACTATCTGTCTCGCCAGACGAACTGTCAGCTGCATCTCGTTTTGAAATAGCGGTTCATTAGGGAAGTTAATTTCTCCTTCTTTTCTTTCTTACTCTTAGTCTTCTACAATATTTTGCTCTATATTTTTGGATATTTCATTTTATGAAATGATGAATAAATAAAATAAAGTTTAAGAAATGAAAAGTTGTTTTTCCCTACAATTTTTAATCATTGTTATTATTATTTTTGTAATTATTGATTTTAAAATTTCATTTAAAAATGCTCATCGCAGATTGAGGGGAAAATGTCTGGATATTTTACAAAAAAGTATTTGTATTTAAAACATTTTTGATATTGTAAGTTGTCAATGTGATATGAAGCTTTGCAGAGCCAGCGGTGATTTTGTCTCATTACGAGGTTTTTCTGCAATTTTCTCAGCTGTTCTTATTTCAGATCTTTTTCATTATAAAAGTTTTGAGTTCTATCATATGGAGGTTTGATGTCCACGAAGAATATTTGTATATTTTGTTGATACTCTGTGAATTAGTGGAAAGTTGTGGAAATCTAAGTTTTAACCTGATTCGATTTCTATTAGTTTGAATTAGTTGATTGAAAGGAATAATCAATTCAAAAGACAAACCTTTATTAATATCACAATTTTATTTCACAATTAAATAATAAATCAAATATTTACAATCATAATGGAAACACCAAATAAAGAGACTAATAATCAATTGTCAATAAAGTTAATCAAATATACAAATTATAAAATCAAATGTAAATCAATTATATATAAATGAGTTAATTAATGGAATAAATAATTAAATAATAACGTGTTTTGCGTATCTTGAACATTTTTTCAAATGATCAACTTACAATTTTGGTCCCTTGATGTTCATGGTAAACAGGTTCAACTGTATGTAGTTAATCTTTATCTTTAAAATCAAACTCAGATAACTTATACATCTCTTAACAATAATAAATAAAAAACAATTAACGATAATATTAAGTAAATTAAAATAATAAAATTTTAATAAAAATGTAATTAATTAATTGTGAAAAATGAACTTTTAAAATAAATTGTTTTTTGATATTATAGGGTGGTCACTGAAAGGCTGAACGATGTAAAACTAAAATAACTTTTACAACACATGTATTAGGTAAGTGAGAAGTAACCTCGTTTTTATCAAAAAATTTTATTTTACAAATTTTTACATTTAAATTTATCATAAATCAATCACATAATTGCCATTATTTTTTACTATAGCCTGCCACTTGTTAACCAAGCATTTCATCCCTTTTTCAAAGAACGAGGAAGATTTAGAGTCAATAAATGATTGGATCTCCTTTTTGATTTGACCTTCATTTTGAAATCTTTTTCCAGACAAGGTGCTGCAAAGATCTGAAGAGATGAAAATCTGTTAGAGCAATGTCTGGGTTATATGGTGGGTGAGCCACAACTTCCCGTCCTAAGTCTTTAATTTTTTTAGATGTGATCTTCGAGGTGTGTGGCCTGGCATTGTCCTAATGAAAAATGATACCTTTTCTGTTGACTAAAGCTGGACGAATTTTAATCGAGTTCTCATTTAATTTGTCCAATTGATCACAGTATTTGTTGCCACCAATTGTCTGATTTGATTCGAGCAATTCCCAATGTTACCCCACGATAATCCCACCAAATGCAAAGCATGGCTTTTTTAGGATGTAGGCCTGGTTTTGGTGTTGGAATCTGGGTTTCACTTTGAAATAACCATTGCTTTTGTCTTTTGGGATTATGATACTCCACTTTTCGTCCCCCGTGACAATACGTTGAAGAAACGGATCACTGTGTTTCTTCAGAATCAGTGATTGACAAACAGAAAATCTAACAGCTTAATTTTTTTCGGTCGATTCATGGGGTACTCAGACACCTTCCTTATAAGACTTTCCAATCATATGTATATGGGTCTTAACTGTAGTAGGACTACAGCCTAGGGTTTTTGACACCTGTTCAGTCGTTAATCGTGGATCGCTACTTATAGTTCTTCCAATAATGTGTCGTCAGTCATTGGTGGACGTCCACTTCTTTCATGGTCATTGAGGTTGAAGTCAACAGACCTGAATCTGACAAACCATTCCTGTGCTTGGCGAATATTAATGGCTTTTTTACTTGTCATTAATATTAGCGGCAGCTAGTCTGGCCGTAGATCCACTGAGATATTCGTATATACATATATACATGTTTTCTCATTTTACCTACTTTGCACTTCCCTGTGTAAATTATAAATTAACTTAAATATATATAAATTTTTTATTATTAAAATTTCGAGGATGTTTATCAAATAAGTTAATTTGATCATTAATTAATTATATTTTATTTAAATGTTTCTTTGATTTTTGTTGGTATATTAAAGCTGTTTCAGGTTTAAAATATTTATCATAAATATTACAATGAAAAGCACCTAATTTTATATTATTCATTTTTATAATATATTTTATATATACACTGCCCTGCCAAAAGTCGTCGGCCACCTAGTAAATATTTCGAAAATTTAATTTAATCTAATTTAAATATAAATATGATTTTTGCTTGCCTACTTTTTTTTGTACTTTGAAGATTTATAATCTATTTTTAGAGATTTTAAATTATCAATCAATATGCGTATAGAATTGGATTTATTTGAACGAGGAAAAATTGTTGGATGTCACCTGTGTGGAAAATCTACCACAGAGATATCAAAGATTACTGGCAATCCGCACTCAACTATTAAGTATTTTCTAGTGAAGTTCAATCAAGGTGGTTCTATTCAGTCAAATTCAAGAAGTGGAAGGCCGCCATTGTTGAAAGAAATAGATCAATTGGTAAGGATTGTCAAAAGAAATCAATGCACGTTCATAAACTTGGATTTCATAGTCCAGCAAGTGTTCGGAATCCCTTCATAACTGATAAGAATAGAAAACGACGCATTAAATGGTGTAAGGAGAGACAAAACTGTACGTTGGAACCATGGCACAGAGTGATTTGGAGTGATCAGTCGCGCTTCATTTTATTTCATAGCGATAAAAGAATTTGGGTATGAAGGAGAGATACTGAGAAATATATAGTTGAGTGCCACCTGCCAACTTTTAAACATTCGGGTGGGTCAGCTATGTTCTACAGTTGCAGTACTGCAAATACCAGGTTGAGTCAAAAGTTATTAGCGTTTTTTTAATAAATTGAAATTGTTTTACTGCTTCATTATTACTATA
>JBBMKC010199242.1:0-14256 GCA_037834085.1 Bipalium vagum | reverse complement strand
AATAATAATAATAATAATAATAATAATAATAATAATAATAATAATAATAATAATAATAAAAATAATAAAAATAAAAACAATGAAAAATAAAAACAATATATAAATAAATAAATATTAAAAAAAAATCAAAAAATTATTAAATATAAAATAATGAAAATAACCTCTGATATTTAAAATAGCTGAATCAATATGCAAGTATTGTATTTGGGACACGGGCTTATAGGCCCTACATTCGTAAGCACCGTTTATTTCGGGGGAGGGATATTCAAAAACCAAAATAGCCACGCTCCGAATGGTATTATAATTGGCATCCATCTCGTTAATTTTCTTCATATAATTGTTGGAGAGAGATATAATTTGTTTTATCAAAACTCTTCCAAGAGCTTTGGAGGTAGATAGATAAATGCCATTTTGATACCAGTCTACGGTTACAAGTTTTGATTGAGACGAGCCTGTATCGATGGAACAGCTGATATTGAAAGATTTATTCTCCACAGTGTAGCCAGGCGCTTTGATTTCCACTGTAAAGAGAAAACTACTGAAATTTATGATAGGCAAAATGCGCAAACCTTTTTTCAAAGGGCTGTAATGGATGTCGGGTAGTGGTTCTGTAGCCAAAAAACATTAATAATAATATGATAATAATTTCTCAAATCATAATTACCAATTAAAACAAGAAATAATATCATTTATCAATAATCACTATTGATATAAGAAATATAATTATTCTTAAGCAAAATTATAGTAATAATTTTAAGGTAATACTGAAAATTATTATGATAATTATTTTAATAATTATAATTATTTTTTTCTCAATGAAATTAAGAAATATAATTTACCATTTTGAAATAAATGTCTCATTTATTGGTCTAAGTATTTTTTTATCTGAAAGATAGATTCAATTGAACAGACTGAATGATTTAATTTATTTTAATTAATGTCTTAATAAATTCAATGAGGGCGATGAAATGAGAAAGTATTATTATAATTTTAATGAATTTTTGTCAAATGAAATATAATAAATAAATACGAAAAGATACGAAACGATACATTTGCAATTATTTATTTATTATTTATATCTGTGAGCTTAAATTTTATTTATTTGTTAAAATTCATTTAAATTATTAATTAGATTTTATTTTATATTTTCAACTGTCTCTCTATTAAAACAATAAAAGTAATGGCCATCATAAACCAGAATGAAGAGAAATGGCTCAAGGAAACATTAAAACATTTTAAAACATAAATATTATTTATTATTATTTATTATATCAGGTGTACAAGTGTGGCTTGTCTGGTAATTAATCAATTCAACTTTAAAGCTATTTGCTTACGGAAAATGTTGTTTTCGTGTATGCTGGGATATAAAATGTACTCTGCGCAAATGAACTACTGAAACCAGAAGAAACGATTACTAACACTTTCGACGAACATCAACTTATATGAGGAGGCTACTCAGACCTGGGGAATTTTTTAATTATTTTAAAAATTATCTAGCCCAATACTATGCTTTCCAGATATGAATAAAGAGTTCATTCTTGATACTGATGCAAGTTTCGACACAACTAGAACAGTTTGGTCACAGAAAGATTCAAATGGTCATGAAAGGGTGGTAGCATATGGCTTGCATTCAATGAATGCTCATGAAAAAGGCTACTGTATGACATGGAAAGAGCTGTTGGCTGAGTCTTACTTCTGTAACCATTTCAACCATTATTTATATGGTAAGCGGTTCACATTACGTACGGATCACAAAGCAATAATCTTTATGATAACAGTAAAGAAACCAATTACCTCACAATTTCAAACATAGGATCACATGAGACTAGAGTACAGGAAAGGGATAGCACATTCAAATGCAGATATGCTTTCAAGGTTGAAATGTCATACAAGCACGCAATATCAGATATAGCATGAAGGACCGAAAATGAGAAGAGTTCGAACAAAGATTTTAGTCGCAGTAACAATAGAAAGGCGTCAGCTATAGAAAAAAGCGGAAAGAACTAAAATGTGTGAAAATAAGACGTTTCAAGATATCATTTGGTCAGCTCACCATATGTTGGCATATGCTGGAGCTGAAAAAGTTGCCTATTATATGAAAGACAATTACTCAATTTCAAATTTGAAAAAATAAGTTCAGGAGATAATTAAAACTTGTTGAGTATGTCAGAGATATAAAGTTGTCACAACGAAGACCAAGGAAGATGTACAGGAAGTATAGGCGTCAGAACTTTTTGAAGACATATATGTAGATATATGTTGGCCTTTAAGAGAAACTATCGAAGGAATAAATATATAATTGGTATTATAGATAAATATATATTTCTTTGGCCGCGCTTGTAAGACAAGATTAACGATCCGTGCAAAAGATAATTATGAATAATTGGATATCGAAGTTCGGAAATCCAAAAACAATAAATGTAGATTGTGGTAAAGTGTTTGAATCTAAAGACATGAAGGATTTTGCAAAGAGAGCTAATGATAATCTCTGTTTTTCGAGTCCATACCATCACAACATAAATGGCCAAATAGAAAGACAATTCAGAATCGTGCACGATTTGTTGAATGCACCTCTAAGTAAAAGAGGGACAAATGACTGGGCCGAGATCCTGCCCGAAGTAGAATTTGCTCTCAATTCTACGCTAAAGAAAACAATCGGAATAAGTTCGGTTGAAATGGTGTTTGGTAGAAAGAGATAGAATATATAAGGCAGCTGAGTAACCGATTTCAAATTTAAAAGATAAAACAAAGAGGAAATTATATCTCAGATATCAGAGAACGAAAACCATCTTAAACTGGGAGATAAAAAAAGACAATTGTATTTGGGTTTTCAAATTGAAAGCTCGTTGTTTTAATAATATTTAATACCGTTGTTTTAATATTGTTTATATCGTCCATAATAATGAACAAAGCTTTTAAATTCAATTTCAAATCAAAGACCGGTGTCCTGTATGGACAATAATTTTAAAAATTTGACGTATAAAGTTTATTCAATGTATTTAAAAATGAATGAATGTTTCCCAATCGACGCTCATTTTCTGCATTGTATGCTGTATGAGTGCGGATCAAAGTCATCGTTGCAACCAAAAATAACTGCGATGTTAACAGCGATATACTTGATGTTCGCATATGTCATAAATAATTCGACTGAGTTCGCATTGGCGATCTCAGTTTGGAGAATATATCACGAGGGTATCGACAATCTGTGATGGATAATTATGTGTTAATGACTATCATCAAAATAGATCCTAGATAAAAATTAGAATAATTTTCTGTTCTTTTAAACTGCGGTGTCCGTAGTGTATAGAACCACATAAAAGATAAAGGTAAAAGAAATAGATGCGGTGTTTGGGTTCCATATTATTTAACTACGGATCTGTCACTCATTGTTCATTCGACACTTAAAGGAACCATTTTTCGACTGGATTGTGGCTGGAGATGAAAAGTGGATAATGTATGATAATTCACATAAGAAAAACCAGTGATTATCTCCAGTCCAAACCCTTGTACCAGTTGCGAATGTAGGATTTCATCCAAAATAGGTCTTATTGAGTGTTTTCTGGTATTGCATGAAGTCAAAGAATAAAAGATCCAATTCGTTCAGCTCACCTAACTATGGATATCACTGCTGACAAACGATTTGCACCACTTTTACACTAATAGTATAAATCAGATTTGATTCCTAATGCTTTTTTTCTTTAATCACTTGAAAAACATTAAATGTGACAGAAAATAGAGTCTAAAATAAATCTCTTAAGACTAGTGCAAGGCTTATTCCATGAGAAGGATGCATTTATTTTCGAAAATAGTCTGTTTTCATTAGTAAATCGACAAATGAAGTGCCGGAAAGCAGACGGTTGTGTTATAGAAAAATGATTCTGTATCTTTACCTATATTTGTTGTGAATAAAATATTTCATCTTAGAATTATTGATATATATATGTACGAGTATATGATTTCTTATCCGCACCACGTTCTGTATTAATTATTGTTTGAATAAGGGGGAACGCAAATAATAAAAACAGGGTCACTACGTTATATGTTATTATTATTGTAATATTATTAATAATAATAAATATTATTGATTAGTATTATTTCACAATTCACTTATAATACGAATGAAGAGCAAAATCCATTACTCTTGAAATGAAACGAAATATAAAAACCGACTCTGAATTGAATTAATTATATTTTTTGCAGTTTAAAAGCAAATAGGTCGAGTTAATTAAATTAAATTAGGTAACCAAAAAAAAAGATTTTATCAAGGTAAATGTATATTTAGTATTATTGAAAAAATTATATAAATCAGGTCTGCACAGATTATAATGCAGTTAACCGGTCTACTTTTAATGAGCTCGAAAAAAACTTAACAATAAGCTTTCATTTTTTTCATATTTCATAATAAATAAATAAAAATGGTACAGTTTTGTGTTAATATTATCCACTTAAAATGTTGGATAAATGGCTGTTAACTTTTGCAATTATTCTCTCACTAACATACACGGTGTCAATTAAGAAGCGTTACAACTTTAAAATGTAAAAAATCTTTGAATAGTATTTGGTTTTGTTTAGCTGAACTATTTCCACGAGTTGATTGACATGCAATATTTAAAATTGTAAAGTAATTATTTTTATTTTAGATTATGCATCGATTGTCAGGCAGCGACGAGCTTCCAGTGAAAGAGAAAGTCAAAATCGTTGAATTGAAATATAAATTCATCGTAACCATAAAAATTCAAAGAATATAGAAATGGAAAACTAGACTGAAGATCAACACAAAAACTAGACGTAAGTGACGTAGGAAACTGTTAGATGAAAGGAATTATTTTAGAACAGCCCAACACTTCAATTAGACGTCTGTCCAATTAAAGTAATGGTTTACATGAAACATTCCGTAAAGCTGTAAAGACTTTTATTTTAAAGCTTGATATAAGATGATTTTTACGAAGGAATGAAGCTTTATAATTTTATTGTGTGGAGCGAAGAGGCTAAATTTCACATCAATAACTACATGAATATACATTTATTGGTGTTTAAACAATCCTCATTTGAGAGTGGAGAGGTCGGTATCGTAGATTAAGTCAGTATTTATGCTGATGTATTAATGGTTCCTAATTTTTTTTAGCAAAAATGTGATAGATAAAAAATCATATATGTTGAAAGCTTATTTTCGACATTTTTTAATCAATTACCTTCAGGTTCTACAATGGTCTCATGTAAATTGGTTTTTAGCAGTTCGAGAATGACTATGGCAAACTTTCTTTTAAGTGGATTGGCAGAAGAGGAATTATTGATTGACCACCACGGTCACAGGATGTCAAACACATGGAACTTTTGTGTAGAGAAATGATAAGCAGATATTTTATTCACAATCAATTTTTTCTTGTCAGGTATGAAAAAGAATCTTTTGATACATCTATCAATATGCCATTTGAATTTTGTGAAAAGTTTGCTTGTCTGTTCTTGGTAGATTTAGATAAAGCTGATCATTGTCGAAAAATGGGTCTTTAATGATAACGATCAACAATTCATTAGAATTGATAGATAAGTTTTCTATTCCAAATTCTTATTCCAAACCAAGTTTATATCCAAAAAGATATTCATAAAAGCCAGGAGATGTTCAACAAGACTAGTTCATTACTAATTCCTTAAACATGGAGAATGAATACATATGTAATATCAGAAGTTTACAGCATCCAATTGAATGTATACACTAAAAGTTAAAAAATTAATTACACATCGATTGTCAATAGAAAAACATCCTATTTTGTGTCAATAAAATAATCACCGAGTCTATCTCTTACTGATTATTGCTTATTTCGAATATCAGATAATTTCTTCTCAGAAAGTCTTCAACAACTATGTGAATGTACAGTCTCAGCCAAAAGTCTTTGGCCACCATATAAAAAAGCCTAGTTTATCTTTTAGTTATTTATTCTTTAGTTTTTTTATTGATAAATTCTGATTAATGATTTAATAACTTATTTCTAATGTCGTTAACGTTCTTTACATTTGTACTTAATAAATATTAATGACTAGAATCATATAAATGCTTTTTTCTAGAATTTTAAGAGTGGCCCAAGACTTTTGGTGGGAACTGTAAAAGATGGAGTGAGGATTCTGTTCTCTCTCACAAGTAATAGTAGAGTTTAAAAATTTTCTTCCCGTTGGAAACAACAATATAAAAGTACTGGAAACTACTTTCAATGATTAAATGTCTTTAGTTTAAATTTATTCAATTTTCATTATCGTCCGCGAAATAGGTTATTAATTTCCGACTGACTTAATACATTCTCATATCAATATATTACTCATTATAAATGTTGATTTTCTCCTTTCGACAGATATACTACATTTTTCTGACTAAAATGACCAGATTATGAAGATGTGAAGCCTGACCAGTACAGTAAGTGGTCGACAAGTTTAAACTCTAAACCCTAATTTATTTTTAATTGTAAATACCTTTGCTCAAGGTGTCTTTTACTCTGTTTGCATTTGGTTTTTGCTGCCCATTTTCTCACCTACCTTTGTATATCGGCAAATTTCGCCAAGAGTTCTCAAGTATACATTTTTCTAAAACAAAAATTGATAATCGGATATCAAAAGGAGGACTCTCTCGTCTTTAAAATGATCATTGTTGTTTAATGATGACCTGCATTTTGAGAGCATGATCTCCTTTTCAGTATCAATTTGTGGTCATTTACAACGATAGCTCAAATACTTTCTCTATTATTCTTGGTGTCTCCATAATTAGTCTTTAAATCATGGAATACTCTTCACATTCACTGTTGGGAAGACTGATCCATTTGTAAGAGTTTTCTTACAGCCACGTAAAGAGTTCCTAGTTCAGAATTTAAAGCAAGTATTTATTTTCCCAAACTGCGCACAAGTTTAATAAATTATCTCAATTTTTTTCTTTCTCATTTTCGTTACATCTTTGCATGTAATTTTTTATTTTTTCTTAAGCATTTATGAAATATTTATTAATTGAAACAAGAATGCTCATAAGGTCACTGAAAAAACTTTTCATTTTTTTATCGATTAATTATATAATATTTTGACCAATAAATAAATTTTAAATTATTCGTGTTGGAGGCTCATTAATATTTTAAGGATAACGTTTTTTAACTTTCATAATAAATATTTATTATTATTTTTTATTTACAGAACATCTTTATTATTATAATATAATTTTTACTAAAGGGGCGATATGATTAAAAAATTCTGTAAGTTTATTTGAGCTTACATAATTTATAATGATAACAGAAATAAATATTTCACGGTTTCCGGAAAATTTTAATCTTTAATAAAAACAAAATTAAAACAATTAATTTTTATAAAAAAATGTATATTGTTCACAAGATTAAGATAAATAAATAATAAATTAAATATTATTTAAATATTCATAACATCGGATTTTATTAAAGTAGTACTATTAAAATTGAAGTTTATATTTCCACGATCCTTGCAACAGAACTCCGATGTTTCCTTTATAATTATTACAATTTTTTAAAAATATTTTTAAAATAAAAATAATATAATCAATCTTTATTAATTTTATATATTATTAACCATTATTTGTAAATCTTTATTTCTTCTTCTTTTTCATTATTAAATTTCCAACTGATATAAAAGAAAACAGATTTTCCTGATTAAAAACAGAATTTCATTTTTCATCGATATTTCCCGAAAATTCACAAAAAAAATAATTGTTTAATAAAAAAAATAATATTTTTTCAAGAAAAAAAAATTTTTCATCACACATTATTATATAAACAAACATTCCACATAAACGGTATGATTTGCGAAGTTATTAAAATTGAAAGTATAACTGACATCGGATTTAAAACAGATAAAATACCCCTATTTCATTTCTTCATATTCAATTAATAAAACAAATTCACCCCGAGATTATCTTGTTAATCGATTCATTTTTAATAATCCAAGCTTGATACAGAAAATTGACGTTGACAAAATACAAATTGCTTTTTAATGAATTCCTTTCGCTTTGACTTTGTTATTTCTTTCGTTGGTAATTTTTTTAAAAAGAAAATATTTTTTTTTAAAAATTCCGAAATTTGTTTTAATTAAGCTGCCTCATTTAAATATTATCTGTACAGGTTTTGAATTTTTTTGAATGATATTTAATGATTTGAATATATCCCGTATTTATGATCTTCTCTGTGGATTGAAAGGCTTTTTAGTGCTTGATCAATATATTGATTTTAACCGTTGCTTAATGGATTCAAAATCCTACGTTAAATAATGACAATTTAAACAATAATAAAAATAATATTAAGTTTTTACAAATATGTTTAAATTTGTTTTTTTTCCTTTCCATCAGAATCTTTTATATTTATATATACATGTTTTATTATTTATGTTTTATACCTTTATTCTAAACCATTACTCAATTGATAAAATCTTAAATTTAATATTTTTTGTTTAAATTTGCAATTTAAGAGAAATACCAATAAATACGTTATGATCTAATTTAAACAAAATATTTTAAGTCATCGCTAAATGGAAAACGCAGTCGATTTTGGAAAATATTTTTCTGGCAAAATTAAAATATTTTTAAATTAAATATTTAATAATTAAATTCAATTTGTAATAAATTAGAGTGAACCAGAGAATATTTTTTTCTGTGCAAAGTCTGAAAAGGAAAATTTATAAAGATTCTATAATAATATTGCAATCAGATTTTGGCTCTCTTTGGCTCTGTGTTTCCGGTTATTATTTTCTTTTGGATATAATCCCCAAACGTAGAATAATAGTAAAACAATATTTGCAACTGAAATAATTATTTATTTATTTATATATTTATAGTTTATTTCACACGGAGAGTATTATGAAACTTTGTGAAAGGGTTTTAGATCGATTATACATAATTGAGGTCAGAAAATAATAATTCTTTTTAATAAAATTAAAAATAAATATTTTTAATTTTTTTTATTGTTTGGAGAGGCTGAGCTAATTTATGATAGAATCAATAAAGTAATATGATATCGTTCCGCAATAAATATGTCGCACATAAAATATAATTTCCTATTATGCAATATTGATAGCAAACGTATTTCGAGAAATTCTTTGTTATATTTCCATTGTAAAAATATGTCTGTGACGTCTAACAAAAATAGATAAAAATAAAAATTTTTAAAAATATTTTTTTTAGTATTAAAAAATGTAATGTGAACTGCAATTGAACAAAATTTAGTATAACGAAATCTTTATCAAAATAAATGACGTCATCTTAAAAAGTAATAGGTTTAGTAATCTCTATCTTTTGTCATTCGCTCAAACAGATCGTTGAAGCATATAACCCAATTCGATTTATAATCAATTACGAAAAATCAAATAATCTTCCGATAACATAAAAAATACTTACCTGGACGATTTCTTTGCTGGAAAAGATAAAAAATTTTATGAAGCTAGAATAATGAAAATACGTGAGAATTGCTGAATAAAATCGTCAATGCTTAATATAATAAAATTTTATCTTCGTGCATAAACTTTTTATGTTATCCTAAAAAACGATAAAAATTTCTGGACAACCTAATACATTGAAGACAACCATTTGACTATTTCTTTTTGTGTGTATGATTCAAGATTTTTCATCAGTGACATGATTAAGTTTCCTTGGGTGTGTTTTCAGCATCCAATTGTAAACTTTTATTATTTTATCAAATCGAGCCAGGTTATCTGGAACACTATTAAAGATGAACATTTTTTAATTGAACAAAAAATATTTTTTTGTGAATATTGATTTAAATTACTATAAATTTTGTAACTTTAAACTTGAATAATAAGATTTAAAAATTATTTTATTTGCTATATAAAAATTTTTAAACCTTTTTTGTTTAACTTGAACATTTTAAATGTACAAAAATATCTCAAGTTTAAATATTTTATTATTTGATGGAAAATACTAAAAAGAATGGCAACCAGATGTTTATTGACATCAAGAAGAATAATTATTAAATACTGTTAGACTCCGCAAAGAAATATGGCTGAAGAATAAAAATACTCTTTGAAAAATATCAACTCAGTTATTAAGGAATCCGAACTTGTTTTGAATTTAAATAATCCAGTTTTTAAAAGGAAGCCTAATTTGTAAAAAAGTAAGGATTTTGGTAACCATTTATTTAAATGGTTTCAGAATAAAAGTTTAAAAAATTATTTCATAAAATTATCAAATATGCGGCATTCAACTGAAAGGAAAATGGTTATGACTAATACAAAGTCAAGCAGTAAACAGAACGGATGATTGGATTTCTGTCCACCATTTTGGCCACTAAAAAACTTTAAATTCAGCTAATATTTTAAATTTCATCAAATTTCATGCTTGATTTAAAATAATCTAATAAAACAAAAAGATTTTTTGAGAAATAAATAAACTATTTAATTTTAATTTAAGAATTTATTTTATTCTCTTATTTTACATCTTTACTTTTACTGTAAAATTTTTTCTATAAATGAATAACTGGCAATTTTTTTATTACAATTACATATTTAATGATTTCGTAAACAAGTTTCATCAAAAACTTTTTCACATAACTTGTTCTGAAACTTAAACCGACCCCGGTGGAAATAAGAAGTTATGACTTAGAATTAAATAAAAAAATTAAATCATTTTTCATTGGATAAACTTAATACATACAAAATAGTTTAAGATTTTTAAGAATGTTTTTATCAAATTATTTTTAATTAATTAATTTATTTTTAATTTTTAATTTTTATTTATTTTTATATTTATTTATTTTTATGCCAATTTATTGTCATAAATTTACTAATTTTCTTTTATTTCGTCGTTGAGACTTAAAATTGTTTATAAATCATTGATGAAAGAAACAATAATTGATTAAATGAATTGTGTAATCAAAAATCAAAAATATACATCGACTCAACCATAATTAATATCAATTAAAACAAAATATATAAATATTCGAATATTTTAATATTTTCCATCTACATTTGTCAATTTAAATTAATAAAACCAACTAATTAGTTTATTTTAATTTTTTTTCATTAATTGATTTTTGGAAAAAAGCTATTTTCTCAAGTATTTAAAAATTTTCAATTATACATTTTTTCCCTAATTATTATGAGAAATAATTAATAAAATCTATTATAATAAATTAATTTTTATATTCTTTAAGGTAACGAATTAAATTGGAAATTTATATTTTTTAATCTCTTAACAAAAATGAAATTTTAATGAGAATAAATTAGAATTTCCCTTTTAAATTCAATTCCAAAATCAAATTTATTATAATAAATAAATAAATAAATATGTATATATTATTAATAATAATTTGTAAATTGAAATTGTACTCAGAGATTAATTAATATTAAAATGATGATTTCAATGACACAGAAAGCTTGAATTTGACAGAGTAGTCAATTCTTGTCAAAAAATTATAAATTAAAATAATAAGGACTTGTGGAAAACTTATAAAAATGGGATTAAATTTATTCTTAATAACTAGAAGAAATTAATTCACTATTATTCTTTTATTATTTTATTATTTTATTATTTTATTATTTTATTATTTTATTATTTTATTATTATCAATAATATTATTATTATGATTATTAATATTATTTTTAGTACACATCTTAAGACCAATTAATTTTTTTGAAAATTAAATTCTTTTTTGCTCATTAATTTTTTATTTTTGGCATTTAAAGGATTAAGA
Organism: Bipalium vagum; assembly: GCA_037834085.1. Taxonomy (NCBI): domain Eukaryota; kingdom Metazoa; phylum Platyhelminthes; order Tricladida; family Geoplanidae; genus Bipalium; species Bipalium vagum. Next base: position 2,557 of record JBBMKC010199242.1, on the reverse strand, counting down.
AAAGAAAATAATTTTGAAAAATCAATTGACAAAAGGACAAGATATTATTATTATTGATAATTTTGTGAAGAGGCAGCTACTTGCAATCTTTGATTAATATCCCTTTTTATTTATTAATATCCTCGGATGGATAATTGGTTTCGGTTATGTTTTGCATATATTGATTTATTCTCTGAAGGGAGTTTTCAGATGCCAATTATGTTTCAGTTAGAGAGATATTAAAATTATCTGCAAATATTATAATTAACAGTAATACACAAACAATGATCTGGAAGTCGAATATCATAATTGGAGAAGGTCGGGATAACATGTTTGTTTTAATGAGACTTACTTTTCCTCACTCTTCATTAAGTGACAGTCGGATCATAATCGTGAACTGAAATTTATAAATTAAATATTTTTGTCTCTCTTTGTAAAAATGGTTACGACTGGTGCTAAATGTTTGATCACGTTTGAAAAGTGTATAATATTTTTGATAAAGTACATGTGGAAAAATGAAGAGGTCAATGTACATGTTTAATAAGGAAGGATAAAGATCTTGGAAGCAAAAGCGAAGGGAATGAAACTCCGGATTTTATTAAGACAAAAAAATTTAACTTATTTAATATTTCTTTTCTTTTTTATTATTTTATTGGTGCAAATGAAATTGGGTTTTATTTTTATATTTTTTAAAAATATTGTTTCAATGTATCAATTGGTAAATATTGAATGTATATCCATTGGAAGATCGTACTTTGTTAATTTTCGTAATGGTCAAATTATAATGACATTATTTTTACATTAAATCATGAAAGGCAAAAGGAAAAGTCGGTTTATTTTTTGTGCAACTTCAAATTAAGAACAAAACCAGTTGAAACAGGTCTAAAAATGAATGTTTCCTTTAGTGAAGACACCACTAATGAACAATAGTACAATGGTGATCTGTTAACTCGGAAACACAAGAAGGACAATCGTATTGTTTGATAACGACAAACTAAAACCTGTAATCAAAGCATAATAAAAATTGAAGCAAGTCAAAAATATAAAAAATGATGCTACATGATCTTAGGGAAAAATAACGACCTTGATATCCTATCGTTTTTTTTCTGTCAAACATTGTAAGATTTGACTAGAAATGAATAATATAGGAAACCTGAAACTATAGGTTCATTGGTTAGATCTTCTAGACACCACAAAAGTTGAAATTATATGAAAAGAGAATAAAATTCTTGATTTCGTGGTCAAGGAGCAGTCTGGACTATTAATTTCGAAAAAATAATGAAAAGGTTCGACGAAAAAGAACCCACAACAAACTTAGTTAAATACGTAGAAACTGTAGTTCTTATATTTACCCTTTTTTATTCAAAAAACCATGTCGTCACATAACACATGTACGAGCCTCTAAAAATGATTTCGCCAAAGTTATAAAAATTTGATATGAAGTTGTTCTTCACCTTCATAAGTTTTGGGACTTTTTGAACAGATTACTTTTCCCGCTTCTTCGTAGTTTTAGAATACCGTAGAAACTGGGGATGTTAAATTTATCCTCAGCAATGTCTTAGATTTCCGAAGTACGAATTGTTTAACTTTGAATATTTCAAAAAAACTAGTACTAATCTAAAATTGGTAGGTAAATATGTGATCAATGCACGTACACCTGGGAAATTGTTTAAGAGATAATATACTTGAGATGTTATGGCTGATCCCAGTTCAAGGTAAATGATGATCAAGCTGTCAATTTATGTCAACCAAATGAAAAATTTGTTGTTTGTGACGATCAAAGGGTTATCAAATGTTTGCTAAAAGTCACAGAAAACCGAGTTCTAAGCCAAATATCCACCATAAGAGAAAAAAGAAGTCACTCAGACCACTTCTTGTCAAAGTACTCGAGAACGTGCTGAAAAGATCAAATGCAGTCATGTGACCAAAGCAAATCATTTACATTAAATTGGCAAAAGAATCAGCTTAGTCATGACAACATGCATTTCTAACTTAACAACCTTTTTTTAAAAACCAAAGTGGTTCAAATAAACAATTTTTAATATAATTAAAGTCATTCTTAAATAAGCCAATTAAATTAATAATTTATTTAAATTACACTTTTTCAGAGAAATATTTAGTTAAAGCTGATTTTGTAATTTGATAATGAAAAAGTCTGTAGCAGAATTTTCTTAGATTCTTATTGTCACATTGGCAGAAAGTATTCCGGAGAGGAAAATCACAATAGTAATTTTATGGAGCTGGGCTCCGTCATACTTGACTTTTAAATGGCATATTTGATATGGCAATTTCATTTCTTTCAAGTTATGTATACCGAAATCACTTTTGTTTGAATGATATCAGAAAGCTGAATTGTAAAATTGTTACTCTTGTTAATAAATGTGCAGTGCTCACAGAAAGCGATTTAATATAATAATCAGATATTAATAAAATTTATCAGATTTTATTTAATATTATAAATAATAATAATATTATTATTACTATTACTATTATTATTATTATTATTATTCTTATTATTCTTATTATTATTATTATTATTATTATTATTATTATTATTATTATTATTATTATTATTATT
>JBBMKC010199220.1:0-14258 GCA_037834085.1 Bipalium vagum | reverse complement strand
TTTATTATTATTATGATTATTATTATTATTATTATTATTATTATTATTATTATTATATATCGTTTATATATAATAGATACATCGTTTCAGAGAGGAATACATATTTGGGTCGTCAGCTAGACCCATTTGGCTGACCAAGAGACGACCAAACACGACAAAATACATTGAAAAACATGTCGCATACAAGAAACATAAAATAGAAAAAGCTAAATGAAAAATAATCTTCGAGTGTTCACGATTTGATTCTTCCTGCGTAGACCAAAATTCTTCACAATGAGAAAAGAAAAACTATTTTGAAACTGAATAAGGTAGCTCTTCTGATCAAAAGCACGTAACGTAATTTCGTAATGATCCACAATAAAAATTATCCAATCAAATATTATTCAGAACAAATTTTCAAAATGCCTAAATATGGCAGAATGTTGGGCATAGTAACGGTTCGTATTTTTAAAAATAATAAGTTTTTTTGTCGTATTTATCATATAATTGCACTATAGTTTGTGTGAATGTCGAATTCGTGGAAACTTTTGATACAACATAAAAGAAAAGTTTATTTTTAATAATTCAAGAAGGAAAAAGATAAAGATCCAGTCCAGAAATAAAAGAATAATCTGCTGCATAATATTAAATGTAACGAAACACGTGAAAAGAAAATAAAGTCCCTTGTGAAGTTTCAAATAATAGATTAGAAACTTCCATTTCTTTATCTGCAAATGATTTTTTGTGTAAAACCAAAAGAGATGAGGTGCATTTGTTTTAATGCATTAATCAAAAACAATGGACAATAATAAGTTTAAATACCTGACCTTACAGAAAAACCATCAATTTCGAGACTAAAAATGATTTTGAGACCAACGTCATTATTTTTTAAAAAAAACATTCATGAGAAAACCCGATATTTGTTGGTCGTTAAGATGCTTACAGTTCCATCACTAAACCTCTGTACATCATTATTAGCAACAGTAACCAAAGAAGAATATCTTTCGAACCCAGAAAAATCTAATACATTTACCTGCTTAATATTTTTATATTTTATTTATATAACTTGTGTGTATAACCTTATTTGTATATTATAAAACAATACTCCTAACCGATGTTGTTTATATTTTAATGTCAAATATATGTTTTTAATCGAGCCTTATTATTATCTTTGATTCCAGAGTTTCATGATCACTTACAGATAATTAGATTCCACATTTCAATTGATCGACCTTCAGTACGAAGGATTCATGAAAAGCAAAGTAATACAAAGAAAATACCCAAAGTACCAGGCAAAACTCCGTACAATCTTTCATATTCTGAAGATAAATGATTGACAGACCATTAGAATATAGAAATTGAGGTGGACCTCTGGAGAATTTTTTTATTGGAATTAAAAAAATTTAGAACGAAATAATAAAAAATCCAATGATATATGTTATCGCCTTCCATACACCATAATTGTAGCTATGGATAAATTTGTCAATCTCAAATGAATCTTTGACAAGGAATCCGAGATTAAAATCTTAAGTTAAGGGTGTAAATCATTACTTCTTAATCTGAAAACTCTAATTGAATTTTTCATTTTTCATTTTTATAACGTTCATGAAAATAAGATGAGATTCAAATAACATAAGTTTTATTGCATGATGAGAAATAGTAAAAATTTCAAGTAACATTTACGTAGTCTGGCCTAAGATGCAATACAAGTGGAGACAATTCGAATCATACTAAATATATGACAAAGACAAAAAATAAAAAACTATGTATGATATTTTGATATATTACAAAGTATCTTGATCATTGTTTCCATCTCTTCTCTTCACATATATTGACTAAGATAAATGGTCTTTCCTTACACTCTTCATTTCTTATATTAAGCTTCTATACTACACAATAAATCTTTGTATTCTGTGAATGTATTTCAGTCTATGGATCGACAAAATTTTCCGAATGATTAAAAAATCGAATATCTTTTCCTTTTTCTTTTATTTTTGGCGAAGCGGGTCATACATCAGTTTACTTATCAATCCATCCTAGTATAAAGATATAGTATAAGCAGATAACTGATATCATAAAATAATTTAGATCCCTAGTAGTATCTTTCATTCAGTCATCTCCATGTTTAAAGATTGCCAGATTGTCAATGTCAGTTGCTAGAGTTTCCAGCCGGTACTGGGACAGCAACTTTGATGTTTGATATGAGTTTCAGCTCAGAAACTATGATTTAGAAGAAAGAAACTATGATATCGTTCAAATACTAGATGATTTTTAAAAGTCAAATCAGTCACGAATGAAGAGATAGTTCTATCATTATCTTGAGCCTTCTATTTTGGTATCAGTTGATGGGATCAATTATTGATTTCCATAAATAAAAAACGAAAAGAGGTTTTATATAATTGTGGGAGTCATCAATTAAAAAGAAAAGGAGATAATTCAAGTGATGGAGAAAATTACAATAATGGTGGAAGAAATTATAATTTATCATCGGATATTTTATTTCATGATTTTGTTTATTTTACGATCTTACAAAGAAATTGTATTATGTGATAAACATCTTTTTAATATTTTACATTTCGTGATTTTATCTTTATATTTGTGATTTTATTCATAATTTTTTTAAATAATAAATTAAATAATTGAATTAAATAATGATAAGAAATAATAAATATGAAATAAAAAAAGAACTAATAAATAATTATTAAATTAATAAATAAATAATATAATACCCTAACCTGGAAGGCATATCCACTAGAGGGCCAGCAGATGGAAGCAGAGGCGGATCTAAAAAAGAAAATAAATAAATAATAATAAATAAACCTATGTAGGAGGAAGCGAGGCCAGTCTGGTACTTGAAGGAAAGGGAATAATAAATAATATAAGTAATAAATAACCCACGATCAAAAACTCAAGTGGTAAAATAATCCCACAATATGTAACCAAAAAGAGTCCCATGACGACCCATGGGGACTTTACATAAAATAATAATCATAAAATATATTAAATTACAAATCAAAAATAAAATAACAATAATAAAATATATTAAATTAGAAAACAAAAATAAAATTATAATAGTGATAATAGTGATGATAATAATGATAGTGATAGTGATGGAGAGTAAACAAATATTTAATAATTAGTAAGAAATTACGTCAGTGATTATTTAAATTTAGGATTACGACAAATATGGATAATGAAGTCTAAAGGAAAAAAGAAATAACGTCATTTGAAAAACACCAATGATAGCCTTAGGAACACCAACACGCATGATAGAGAAATAGTATAAATACCTAAAGAAAAATCATTAAAAGTTGCCTTCAAAATTCATAACTTTTAGTTTATCATAACTAAAATTCAAAGCGAAAATTTTGAAAATTAGAATTTATCCAGAAGGAAAGCGTAAGTGAATTATCACACTCACTTTAATTAAATAGTTAATTAATTAAACAGAACCTGAATATAACTTCCCGTTTCTGTCCTTATAAATTAAATTCTTCTATCTTCTTTTTGTGTTTGTTTCTGACAATTACGATCTGATAAACTAGTTATCAGACTCGATTTTTTTACTTCGGGGCGTCTGCACATTTCCTCGGGCAGATTGATATTTTCTTTAATTATTTAATGTCATTTTGATCTTAATATCAACCCTTTTAAAAATTTGTAAAAAATTGTATTTAGAATAAAAAATTTAAAAATCATTTTGTTTGTCTTATTTATGATCAGTACACTACCTTAAGGAGTCAGATTAAGTTAAAATATACACACCCTCACAAAACTTAACATAACAATAGACTGTGTTCATTTAAAGTAGACGTCATTTAAAATAATTATTCGTATCAATATGTGTTAACGGTCATTAAACAATGATATTGTTATAAAAAATATTTGTATATTCTTATGAAATATTGGTAAAAAAACATCGATGAATTGTAATACTAAAAATATTACTTGTGGAAAATTTTAAAAAAAATTTTGAAATTCATTTATGATTATATATGACTTTTAATTAAAGAATTTGTCTTAAGTTTGGTTAATTTCATAATAATGATCTTATTTCGAAAACACTACTATCTATAAAGGTGAGTCCCAAACCTCAGTGGCTATATAAGGTCACTGATGAAAAACCATCTGTCAATGGGCCATTTTGATTGTGACGCCACAGAACCGAAAAGGAAAAAATCGAAGAGTCATTAATATCTTCTTGATTTTATATATTAGTTAATTCAAGAAGAATTATATTAAAATATAATTTTAATAGACTATAAGAAATTAGAAACAATCATTATTAAACCACTATTTATTTATTATTAACCTATTAATTATTTATTTTAATTTTCAATTAAATGTTAAGGTTTGATTTTTTATAATAAATAATATTTTACATATTTTTGAATAATAATTATGATATATATAATTATAAAATTTATTAATTTTATTATTAAAATAAAAATATGAAATTTGTTACTAGAAAATAACAAATTTCGAATCGACTAATCTTAAAGAATGTTTAAGAGTAAAACTGTTTGATGACAAGATTATAATATATGGTTTATTAGAATATTACAAAGAAACTACTGTGGAAATATAGAAACAGGAAAATAATTTTGATATCATGCGAAATAATTATGAATTACAAATATTCAAAATTTTGTATAAAATTAATTTTTTAATTCATTACGAAGATCACAGTAATAGATATTTAGTATTTTGATTTCTTAAGTTTATATAGCAAATAAATTAAAAAAATACTTATTTATATTTGGTATTTAATATTTAAACTTTTATGTTTAAAATTTTTTTATCTTTTATAGTAAAAATAAATTAAGTTTAGAATTTAATATTTCCATAAATATTAGACTATTAATATTTCCCGGTATGCGAATGAATTATGAATGATTATGAATGAATAATTACAGAAACAATAAGATATATTTTTAATTTTACCAAAACATCTAAAGAATTCTTTATAAAAACGAAGTCAGTCAAATTTGTTTAAATTTTCAACTAAGACATTCAACATTTAAATATTTTAAATCAGACTTGCTATGTCAAACGAGATTAAATTTAAGAATTTACTTAAAATAGCTAAAAATATTTTAGTAATAACAGGCGCAGGAATAAGTGCTGAAAGTGGTATTCCTACATATCGTGGTGGTTTTCAATGGCGTAATTATGATTTACCAGCACTTGCAAATTTGGAAGCTTTTAACAAAAATCCTTCACTTGTCTGGGAATTTTATCATTATCGCCGTGAAATCTGTCTAAAAGCACAACCTAATAATGGTCATTTAGCATTGTCATCTTTTGAATCTAAAAGCAAAGCAATGAATAAACAATTTTCTCTGATCACTCAAAACATAGATGGGCTGCACAGACGAGCAGGTTCCAAGAATATTATTTCTATTCACGGACAAATTTTTGAAACAAAATGCTTGAAATGTGGTAACGTTAAAGAAAATTTTGACAGTCCCATTTGTCCTGCGTTAAAAGACCGGGGTTCTGAACTCGTATCCGATTACCCGACAATTCCGATGGAAGACCTACCTCATTGTGATGTATGTAAAGGATTATTGAGACCCAACGTCGTTTGGTTCGGTGAATCGTTGAATGAAAATGCTTTAGAGCAGTCATTTGACTTATTGAGAACCTGTGACCTATGTTTGGTGATAGGAACATCGGCCTTTGTCCAGCCTGTTGCGTCTTTTCCATTGGAGGTTGTTGGTAGAGGTATTCCGGTTGCGGAATTCAATATCGAAAGAACATTCATTACCGATCAGATGTCTTTCTTTTTCCAAGGGCCTTCTGGGACTACTTTACCTCTCATGCTTAATTGATTAAAAAAATGTCAATTATAATTCTAAAAGTGATCGTAAATCTGATGTTATGCTTAAACTTTGGTCCTACTGTTGACCTTAGGTTTATGTAAGAAACAATTTACGGGACTAAATAAATTAAAGGAAATGAATATTGATTTTTATTCTAGATCATTGAATCAATATATGAGAAATTTCGTTTTCCTTTAAATGAAATCATTTTTAATACTTCTTTTGAAACCGGTGATAATGTTGTGTATTCATGGGTACCGAAGAATCCACGTCGATGGATAGTAAAGTGCACTTGCGGTATCGGACAAAAAGTTACCCGAAACTTCAAATTTCGAATTATCGGGATATTATTTCCATGAAAATTATTTAAGTGTTTTAAGAATGGTAAAAATATTACCATTACTATTCATAATTAATTATAAAGAAAGCATATAAATACTAATTCTTCTATATGATAACGTAAGTTTTTTTAAAAACTAAATAAGTCTGGGAAAATATAACTTGAATGCGAGCTTAAAAGCAATCACCATATTTTATGTTAATGGATTTCACTATTTTCGCTCTTTCACATATCACGGGTAAAAATCTATTATTCTAAAAGTTCTCAAAAAATCATGAATTAAGAATGATTATTCTCAGATATGGTAAATTTGTGAAGTTATATTTAGTAAAATAAACTTAATACAGTATTTGTTGCTGAAAGTATGTTTTAATTTATTTTTACCAAGGGCAAAAAATAACTAACCAAAATATTAAAAAGCAGAAAAATTAATTTTTATTAAAAAAATTAAATATGCAGTTTTTAAATGCTAAGATTTGTTATTTCATCATTTAAAATAATTTTTTTATCAAAGGCGTCAAATGATATTTTATTTTCCTTTAATTATATGTTACTATTATACTTAAACAGGTAACTTTGGCTCGAAAAATAGATAAATCCTGACTATCTAATCTTGTGCTCGTTTCGAAAATTTAAACTCAATTGAATCAAAACCCCATAATAAAACCTTGTCCGCATCCCAAATTGAATCAAAACAATTACGATAAAACAACCTTTATACTCGTCTTAAAAATCACAAAGTAAGAACCGTTCAAATGTCTAAAAACCAAGATTGTCTCACTGACTGAAAGTCAAATATCAATTATTCAAATCATAACTTCAAAACCAAATGATTAAGATGACATTTAGATTATTGAAAGAGAACATCAAAACAGAACAAAATTGATATCCTCAGCAGGAGTGACAAGGGGTAGCCGGGTTGTCTTCTATGCCCTTTTCAGGTCACCTAGGGATTTCCAAACTTTCTGAATTTCCTTGATAATTCTTTTGCATCGACTGTGGCATAAATAAGAAAAATCTTTGTAAGGATTAAATTTTAATTAATATTAAATCATAAATATTTTTAAAGTAATATATTAAAATTTAATCCTTAATGTTAAATAAGTTTTTTAATAAATTAAAATCGTTCTTAAAAAATTAGATAAATTAATTAAATTTAATAAAAATTTTATATAATTAATTTGTTTAGATAAAGGATAAAAAGAGGACACTTATTAAAACTTCAATTATTTTCTTCAAATAAAAATGTTACAAAATCTTGAGTTTTTGAATTCTGAAACTGTCGATAACGTGACAGTAACTAACAATCTCATTGAAATATTCCGGTATTAACGAGTTCTGCAGGTTAGATTTTCTCCGATATACACAAATTTCTGCTGGAACAAAATAAGTCTTGACTGGGACAATACCTCTTCGTTTCAATCACCAATATCTTTGTAAAACAATTTCTTTATTTTCCTGGGCGTTTTATGGAAATAGCCGTTTTTTTATATAATCTTTGAGATTGATCTACGATCAATAATCCATACGCTTCGAGACGGCTTTTTCTTTCAATATCCCATTAATTCTTACTTTATCTATACGCCGTGATAAAATTAGACAAAAAAATAATTAATTACCCCAACGACGGGGTATATTTCCTTATCTGATATTCAATATATCAAACTTCGACAACTAGATTTTGATTTTACTTTAATAATTCTAAAAGTTTAATATAGACGAGAGTGGGGTGAAAAGTTCTCGGCCTAATAAAGAAATAACAAACTTATTGACAAAAATTCAATACAATAAATTCAATTCAATACATTTATTCCTACGATATTCAAGTCTTTTAATACCATCAGCATAATATGATTTATCAAGGGCTTCAAAATATGATTCAGTTTCACATTGAACCTCCATATTTGATCTGAATCGTTTTCCTGCAAGCGACTTCTTCAAGTTTGGAAACAAGAAAAGATCATTGAGAGCCAAATCTGTAGAGTACGCTGGATGAGGAAGCAATTCATATCGAAGTTTATGGAGTTTATCTTGTACAACTGTTGAAGAATGAGCTGATGCGTTGTCATGATGAAAACGAACCTTTTTCTTGCTAGATGAGGACATTTATTCTTGATCTTGACATTCAACTTGCTCAATAATGAAGCATAATATACTCCTGTAATGTTTTTCTCGTTTTCTAGATAATCAATCAATATTATGCCTTTTGCATCTCAAAAAACGGTTGCCTTGACTTTTCCTGCTGAAGAAACAACTTTTGCTTTCTTTGATGCACTGAAACCTGCTTCTACCCATTGCTTTGACTGCTGTTTTGTTTCTGGGGTATGATGGTGTACCCATGTTTCATCAACAGTAACGAATCGCCGTAGAAATTCATTTGGATTCGACTGAAACATCTGTAAGCATTGAATTGACAGATTCATTCCTTGACGCATTTGATCACTGGTTTGCAAACGCGTCACACATCTTGCAGATAGTTTTTTCATATTTAAATGGTGATGTATAATGTAGATGAAAATAGTATTCAATTTCATATATAATGAATAGTATTTTCTGTATTATTATTTTCGCTTTCATAATAACTTCCATCATTTACTAGTGCTTCCACTTCTTCAATGCGGTTTTTGCTTTGTATTACAAATATTCTGTTGCTTTAAATTTTTCATGGAAAGAGTGTCTTTCTGGTGATTTCATATATTCTTTAAATTCCTTCTGGATCCTAGAAAGAGCAAAATTAGATATTTTTACTAAATTTTTCATATCTATAAAGTAATATTTTAATTTTTACTAATTATTTACCTAGGAATATATTAAATTGATGTATGTAAACAAAAAATAATTTTAAAATAAAGTTTTTTAATGTTAAAAACTGTTTTCCTTTTATTATTAATTTTTATTAATACAAACTAACATAAATATCAAAAAAATAAAAATATTTCATTTCAACTAAAGTAAACATTTACCTTGAAGAATATAGCCGTCTCCAAATTTAGGGATAGGTGATCGTAGCCCAAACTCTGAGAATATATAAAAAGACGGCTATTCCCATCAATTTGCCTCTAACGCAAATAAAGCAGAAAAAATACCAAGACTAATTCAGGACGACAACGCAGAAAAAACTACAGAGAACTACGAATTCAGGACTATTAATCAGGACATTTACAGAGACTACAAATTCAGGACGACGCAGGTATATCAGACAGCATGACAACGCAGAAGGATTTCGCAAGGGGACCCAGCGAGCTTGAAGACCCCTAGACGACATTATTATTATCATCTCATTAACAACAGTGTGTTTATTTTATCATTATTTATTTTCTGTTGTTGGACTTTTTTTAGAGATTTATCGTGGTGATCAGTATTTTAGAGATTGCTTTTTATAAATAAAGTTTTATTGTAGACATTTTGATTCAGTTCTTAGGGTACGGATGTTTTTTGAAAAAAAACATGATCCAAATTATATTTAAATCTTCAAACTTAACAGTTTTTTGAATGTTCTAAATCCATATTGTTACTATTATACCTTGTCGGAGTAACGTGTGCTCGTGTACTCGTTGCTCCATACTTTTATAAAATGTTGTGTCCGTTCCTTTTTGAACCTTATCTAAATCAAAACACCAACAATAATCCTGTATCCGGGATCATGTTTTTCTTTAGACCCATTTGGGTCTAATTACCAACATGATAAAACCAGGTGGGTCTAATTACAAACATGATATAATAATCAGAATTTAAACATAAAAAATAAACATAAAATAAAAAAACATTTATTTCATTTAAATAATTCAAATATTGAATTCGGTTTTTTCCTTTGAAAATTTTGTCTCCAAATCCACTCGGCCAAATAAGACTACAGTACGCTTCCATAAATCCCCTTTAAAGATTTTGATTTAATTTTTAAAACTCCCCAGAGTGACTCGATTCTCTGAGTATGTGCTCCATTCTCCATATTCACAAAATTATGCTTGTGATTAACTGTTAAATGCTGATATCTTCCATCATTAGCCAACTTGCAATAGGATTTCCATTCATCACTCATTATACATGAGCCTTCCTTCGGCTCATGAAAAACATGATTTCCTTCGGATTGAATAGTAGCGAGTGTAGTCACGACACTTAACATTAACGCAACGCCAGGAAATCCCGTCCTTGCTTTTTTCGAAGGAGTTTCCTTCATCTTTGTCTCGCATGATTCGCAATAATCTAAAAAAATTAACAATAAGTTATTAGTTTAATATAACAAAATATATATTACCGATGACTGTTAACAATCCATGTTTTCTCAAAAATGAAATAGCATCTTCACTAGAGCCTGTCACTATCTGGAGTATATCGTTGTTCATTTTTAATGAATGGTTAAGAAAAATTAAAAATATTAAAAATGGTATTTTTTAAGCTTTTAAAATTAAAAAGGGTTTTTAAACTTTTGTCCAATAATAATGTAGATAATATTTTAAAATCATGATAGTGATAAAATTTGAAGATAGAAAATGTTTTTTAAAAAGCTTATACTTAGAAAAAATATATATATATTAAAATTTAAAAATTAGAAATCAGTTTAAATATTCAAAGATACATTAAAAGTTTAGATAATTCAAAAAATTGTAAATCCTATTACATTAAATTTATCATGTGAACTGCAATAACATCTTTACTAAATTCTGTACAATATTTATAATTTGATTTTAAAACTAACTTAAATTTTTGTACATTATAAATATTTTCATATCTTGTCTGTTTCTTATCTTCTCTTATAATACGCATTGTTCATCATTTTAAAAAACGTCATTCCAAATTCATCTTTATTTTTCTTGGCTTCTGTTCTTTTCTCAATATTAAATATATTTATACCAATCTAAAATTCTTCCTTCAAATACATAATTATATTTAATTTTCTGATTCATAATTAATTTCTCATTTGGTTTATAGTTAATATATCTACTGTTGCTACAAAAAAGATAAAAAATTGAATAGAAATAAGATCGAATTGAAAAGTGTTTCTATAGCCATCAGTGTTTAGGATACATGTATTTTATTACATTTCGTGAGATTTTTTATTGCCAATATGATTCAGTAAATGACAAACAATTTAATCTCACTTTTTGTTAGTCCAAGTCTAAGTAGAGCAGCGTTGTTTCTAAGATCCAAAGAGCCTAATGGTCCCACCGAAATACTATCCAAAGATTTAAAAATTTTTTGTCTTTTCCTCGACCTTCTTTCTATTTTTCTCGTACTTAGCCTTATTGAGTTTATTGGTCCTATCGTGTTTTTAAAAATTATAGGGCGACCTGATGTTAATTAAAATAATTCGCTTTTTATCAGGACGTTGGTTGAATGTAGAATTATGCTATTTTTTGTGTATGTCAACTTTAAAATGCTTTAAGAAAAAATAGCAGCAAGTTCCTTTTCTTGATTGCTGTTATTTTGTACCACTTAAAATTCGGAGTCAGGTTAAATTTGATACCCTAAATTATTTACAATATGAGATTAATTTTGGGAATAAAGTTATAAAATATAATTATAAAATTTTAAATTTCAAATCTAGCAAAATTGAATTATTTAAAAATATTCAAGATGATAACCAATGAGAGAAAGGTGGTTCATGAGATTTTCAAAAATATTTTTTAGGGGTATTAATTTAGACAATATTAAAAAAATTAATAAGTGTAGGGTTTTTTAATTAATAATAAAATTATTTTTTAAAAGCTTTATGTCAACATCTCGCCGTGACATTCTTGGACAGTCGTTCTCTGGTGGATTGCAGGTTTTCATTAGTATTGATCTGACTCTAGCTCGGTGTGGAAATAGAGTTGATTAATGGCTATTAGGGAAAATAGCCGCTTTTAAGCGTAGTGATTGGTGATCGTTTACAGTAATTTTATCTCAACGCTATGATTATGCAAACGGATTCTACAAGGGAACCCATCGAGTTTGGGAACCCCTAAGCGATCTGAGAAAACCCTAGAGGGCGACCCGCGGACCTCTTATCACTCTTGGTGAGATCATTTTATTTATTTTTGTTACTTTCCGAAAACTCCTCACGTGATCATTTCTTTCATCTATTTCTTTCAAATATGATATGCATTTAATATTTTTAAAAAATATTTAAATCAGAATATTTAAAATATAAAAAGTTCTGAGAAAAAACTGATGAGAAATATATTTTCCTTCAAATTGTGTGTAAAAGAATTTTTGATGCATATTGATTTTTCACATCATATACTTTAGAATTTATGGGTTCAATTTTGAGAGGAAGAAAATGTAAAATTTTTAAAAATCTGGATTAAATAATTTAAAAGAAATCTATCCACATGAATATATTCAAACAACAAAACAATTTAATGATATTATAGAAATAATAAATGAAGAAAAATATTCCATCATATCAACACTTTTATTCAAGTTAAAAAAATCAAACATTTGAATTAAAAACTATAATAAAGCACAAGAAAATTGGAAAGAATTAAAATTAAATTATGTTAGATTATACTATGAAATATTTAAAAGTAGATGTTTTAATTTTATCAGATTTATTTTAAAAAATTAGACATACTTGTTCAAAAGATTATGGAATTGATCCTGATCATTGTTATTGTTTACCAGGATTAACATAGTTAGCAAATTAAAAGTATAAACAATTAATACTAAAATATTATAAAGAAAAAAGTTATGATAAACTATTATTTTTTGAAAAATGAATTAGAGATGAAGTAGGTTCAGTTTTTAAAAAAATGAATTTTTAAAATGACATTTATTTCATGTAATGAAAAAAGAAAACAGAATTATGTATTATATTATGGTGCCAATATCTTATATTCATCAAAAATGGACACAAGAATTACTAACAGAAGAAATGAAATGATGTGAAGATGACAATAATGAAAATTCTTTATTTAATGAGATTAATACTGAAAATAAAATTAAAAATAATCCAGGTTTGTTTATGAAGTTGATTTACAATATCCAAAAGAAATAAAAGATAAAACAAAATATCTGTTTTTTCCTGAAAAGGTTTGCCCAATGAACAGGAATTTTTCAATTATCAAAATATTATAAAAATACTGTGATGATAATAATAATAATACAGAATTGTTAATCATAATAATAACAATATTATTTTAAAATAAATAAAATTTTAAATTTAAAGAAAATTACCAAAACAATTGAAGTCTATTCCGTCGTGAGGATAATAAGTTATCACATTTTGGAGTTTTTCCCTAACTTTATCTCGACGTGGAGATAAAGTTAGGATTTATGGGCTATTGGTGATCATAGATCAATCCCTAATACTATATAAAGAGACGGCTATTCGCAGAAATTTGCCCAAAGGTAGGAAAGAGAAATTCGATTATTTAATATTTTTTGTGGATATTTGAAGAATATTTGTTTTTGGATTGCTGGATAACGAATTACTTTTTGGATTTTTGAACTGAAGAATAAAATTGTTGGACGGAAGATTTATATTACACGAGAACCATTGTAAATGGGAAGATTTCTACGCCAGACAAATTCAAGGACCCCAATAATTATTTTTTTCAATGATCAGGACTTTGAAAGAGGATTATACAAGGAGACCCAGCGAGTTTGGGAATCCCTAGGTGACCTGAAAAAAACCTAGTGGACGACACGGGGACCCATTGTCACTCCTATTTTTTAATCTATTTTTAATCTAACTTTTTATCTTTTGTTTTTTCTGTATTTTTCTCTTGCATAATTGATTGATAGTTATAATATTTTTCTTTAACTGTAAATTGTGTTTGTTAATTATTTCGATTGATGATAATTAATATTATAATTTTAACATGTTATTCGATTACATATTTTATTTTATTCGTTGATATTTCTCGGACAGTGGAACATTTTAAGGTTGTGCTTATTAGACATTTGATTGATACTGATTCTGTGAGTGATTGAATTTCTGTGTAAAGATGCAGTTTTGCGTATCAATAAAATTTTATTGTGATTATCTTTGATTCAATTAGAATGCGATTTAAGTATTATTGTGGGAGTTTTTATTAACTTAGAGAGAAAATAAAGTATTGTGGAGACTACGACCAAACCCTCTTGCAAAAACTTCGACAATATCAAAATCAAGCGGATCATCAAACCCTTCG